>SCLF01183331.1:0-10036 GCA_004367975.1 Mesochordaeus erythrocephalus
ATAACAAAATAGAGAAATGAAAATGCGTGATTTTTGTCACTTACTTTTGATAACTAGGTCACGTGTTAAGAATTCGGGATGAGTCCTTTGAGAAGAATTGAAGCTGAAATTCGAGCCAATCGGACATACTTCCCGAAATCACATTTTTTACACTTGTCTATTTTTATAGGCCTTATAGAGCATGCCAACGTGACAATGTTCTACTTAATCTAGTACAATTTAGTTCGGTGACCTATCATTCACGCACGAGTTAAAATTAACATTTTTTCAAAAGAGGTCTTTTCACGTTCCGTCTTTAGGGAGTCCAGAAATTTGCACATTCTGAGAACAGATTCGGAACCGCAAGAAAAAACTATATCACTCTCTAAAGATGCTTAAGCTATCAGTTGCTACAGGAGAGGGTAGGAGGAGAGGGTAGTTGCTACAGGAGAGGGTGTAACATCGATATATCCCATTTTTGAAAGGCTTCTAGGAAAACCAGAGTGGTTCGTTCCGATGAATATTGGCTAAGAAGGCTGTTCGAGGAGGCAGTATTATGAACTATTGAGTAAATAGTTCAAACCATTTAATTTTAACCTGCCAAGACTTACAGTAAGACATAGTGTCATACAGATATTTGAATTGTGTTTTATCTCGTGTTAAATTGAAAGAGATCAACTAATACGTAAGATAAAACATGGTCGTTTTTGAATTTCATTTTTTTTACATTTCGCTTCACCCACTCATTTTTAACAGGGTCAACATAGCATACTTGTAACAAGCAGGTTAAATCCCACGTTACTGCTTGTTTGTAATGCACTGTTGGGTAATATACTGATAATATGGTCATAGCAGTAATACATATTCACTTCAGTATGGCCGAATTTCTTAGTAAAAGTCCGGCATAGTAGTGGGGTATACCAAATTTAGTTTTCCCACCCATAACCTCCACACATACTCGATATTATCTTGACTGCCTCCTCGAACAGGCCTTCTAAGCCCATATTCATCGGAACGAACCACTCTAGTTTTTCCTAGAAACCTTTGAAAACATGATATAGAAATTGATTATACAGAAATGCACCAAAACAGTCTCTAGAAAATTCAACACTAATGGCAAACATATTTTTCGGTACACCACCAACCACGCCGTATCAACAGACCCCTAACTAGATTACCTCTTTGCAACGTAAATTAACTTTTCGCAAGATAAAGTCTGAAATATAGCTCACTAAAAATTAAACTGCTTTATTCCAGCTGCTTGTATATTTGAACTATTTGCATCTTAAGCTGCTTACTGAAGCAGTCAGTGAACTCCAGCCATCCCTGACCGTTTGTTGTAAGAAAGTGTAAGAAAGTGTTGTAAGAAAGTGAATATCTATAGTCAGCATATTATAAATGTATTTATCAACTAAAAATAAGTACGGTTGGCTGGTCCATGCGGTCGGACCACCCTTGAGTGATGAATCTGAACATATTTATGAAATATGCATCCCTAATCAGATGTCTTCTCATCCATTGCATACACCCTTAGATTAACACGCGAAGATATTCTCTAGGTCAGCGGGGCGTAAAAGTTTGAAAACATATAAATCTGCATGCTGCCTGGGACACATCATTAAGCATAAAGCACCCGGAAAGAACATTTTAACACGTGACATAGCATGACGGTGAGCAGATGTAACCCAACTTGTACGATTAGCGTACTAGGGTTACGCTTATCCAACTGGCAATTTTTAAACAAATACGGAAGTCGCCTAAAAGATAAGAGATCGGTGTAAAATCTGATTGAAATAGTTATATAAATAGACAGTGAAAGTATCAGCTACAAGCAGTTCAACAGACAATAAGGTTGGAACATATAGTTCCCTATAGCATACGCAATGTATCTAACTAAAAGGAATCTAACCAAAAAAGGTTCGTTGTTAACAATTAGTTAGGTACATTAAAATACCTTGTTATTTCTAAACATAAAAACAAAATGAGTTCATTTAGAGAAAGGGACAATGCACCATTTTCGACCAAAATTGTAAGTATGTAAGTGTACTCAACTATCAATTGAACAAACAAATATTTTGTGTCAAATAGAATTTTGATCAGATGTTTTGCTTATAGATGAATCTATCTGCATACAATTTATTTGAAAGTAATTCAGACATTATAGCGACAGATTTTTTGGCTTGGACCTTATCAGATATCGCAATGACGTCATTTTTATGAACATGTTAAACCCGGAGTCGCGCCAGATGTGGATATAATCCCGTAGTTTTCACATGTAACATTCAAGAATAACTGCAAGTAGAAGACAACTGATATATTTAAACAGCAAAGAAACGCAAACAAATTCATTACTAGTAATATATACTGAATATTTGATATTGCAACTAGTCCTCATTCCCATGTAATATTAATGTCGATAGCTGAAGTGATCACCTTTAGAGGGTGTGTTTGAATAGACAGAAATGTTCGTACGGGTTACTCGAGAAAAAACGTGCATTCGGGTTAATATCGCCCAAAGACATCAAAATCGGCATATCACGGTTAACCAATGGAAACACACTTTCTGAAAAATACTTTCAAAATATCAAAAAAGAAAAAAATAATTATGGTATAATTATGGTATAATTATGGTAACTGGGACATACTTAGACAGTGATGCCTTATGATGTCGAAAGTGGTTTCGGCACGCTTCGCACACCCATCTGGTAAGACCGCCATTTTCTGTCAATAACGACAAAAATAGAAAAGCGAGACACTAACAAAATCTGGATTGAAATAGAGGTCCGACCACCGAGATAATTGCAGTTAAATTTTGAAAATCGCTTGTATTTGGAAAACGCTTTTGGTCTACCAAATTAGTTACACTGAACGTTTTTCGTCTGATATCTGCGAAAGAAGAACGTTTTTGACGCCGAAATCACTTTCGGCATCTTTAACAACACTCCTTAGACATACGTCGGATACAATTATGTTTAGTATATGGGTAAAGAAATGATGCGAGCGAAATGAAAAGAAGTGATCCAGAGACAAAAAAAATTCTAAAATTCCGGACAAATATAAATTCCAACATATTTTTAAGGTATCGAGCACAGTCCGGCTAGAATTTTATTTCGCGTATTTTAGACTACCTACAGATTAGAAATTTTCTCGGAGGTGAACCTAAAAATAGAAAATTTGAAATTTTCTTTGGAAAATTTGTCGAATCATCGGCCGGGTCATAGTTAAGTGGACAAAAATAGGCTTATTAGGACAAGACATTGACTCGCGAACTTGATTGATTCGTTTATGAATTTTTTAAGAGAAAATAGTATTAAGAAAACTTCGAAGCGCCGGTTTGAGAATTAATATTTCCAATTAATGCTATGTTCGCACCGTTAAAAGTCCATATTAAACTGACCCGAACTAATACGGTACAGTTACAGCGTTTATAACCCGATTATACTAAAAGTCCGGATTCCACCAAGAATATCTGATAATAGATATTCCAACCATTTTTAGACCTAAGGTACCGCCGTAACTGAAAACGGATTCGGAACCGTTGCCCAATCAGTTGCCCTCAAGACCCCCCTCAAGACGCATGTGTAGTAGAAAGCTTTTGACAAAGAGGTTGTTGCAATCCGTAATAGATGTTACACTTCAATTAAAAATAAAATGACTCTGTATAACATACAATTATGATTATTAAATAAGTGTTGAAATAAACCATAAAGTGTTAAATATGAAAGTTTTATTTACCTCCACCTAGCGGTCTCTAGTAATAGCGACGGGTAAAAGCAAATAATCGGTTCAAAAGTGTTTATGGTTTATTCCATTTACCTGGCTACTCGATTTTGTTGTCGTCCGTTTCGGATAGAAAATGTGTCAGAGTGTTATATAAAAAAAGTGTGCCTGGGAGATATGGTTAACTAGTGTTAAAGTATTGTTTAAGTAAAGAGCTCATTTCCTTCCTGAAACACCAGGCTGATATCAACCGTTGCTGAACTAGAAAAACGTTCATTTGAAGCTGAGTCTTTCTAGGATAGAGACGTAGTCATGAAGACAAAGTTCAATAAAGCTGGATATGTTAACATGTTAGTGTCAGCCCGTCATAGTTGACTTACTATTTACCTAGTAAGTACTGTATGAGACATATAGTCCATTCCAACCTAATAAATCTTAATTCGTGACCTCAATCATAAAACAGCTGTATTCCTCTTAGTCAACATATACTGTTAATACTTTCGAATGATCTCAGACTTAGATATTCGTAATTAGGAGACTTTACCCCTAACCTTGAGTAGAAGAAAATGGAAGCATGTAGTAATATTTTAGGATTGTAGTTGGAAATGGAATTAATACTTGTGTAACGTATAAAGCCCATGGTTATTGTGGTCGTTGGCTCAATGGGTAGAGCTTTTCCCAGGAATGGCAAAGGTTTCCCGGCCATACGTAACTATTGGTAACCACGGGCGAAACATTGTAATCAAGTGAATATGCCACTATAATTTGTTCAAAAACCATTTCCGAGTCTATGCTACCTAATATTAGGAAACTAGTGATTTCTGTGTGAAAACAACCACACAAAACCTCTCACCAGTCAATTTTCGGGCACTTGCGGCCATTTTTTCCTAATCAGTTTCCATGCTCCATTATTATTGTCTTTTTTACTAGACTTTAATAAAATTGATGTTTCAAGAGCTTGTTGAAACTATTCATAAAAATCTCAAAAAATATTTTATGAAAAGCCTCCTTGAATAGGAGAGAGAAGGGGCCCTGTCGAGGCTGTTTGTCAACGAATGAAAAACATCTAGTCAATCGGGGGGCACATGATTTATTATAATTACAATTGATATGAATCCTCGCGAAATCCTTAAAAACGTCGAACGTTGTCGCTTAAATTGAGGAAATGAAATTTGAAGGATGAATATTGTGCCTGTATTCATTTTGTTCTCATGTCAGCAGATCAATAAAACCATAAATCGCCAGTGTGGTATTATTATTTACTAGACAATAAAACGCCTCGGGGAAAATTAAAAAAATATAGCCTAGAAATATGGATAACGAAATATAATAATGAACATAAAAATGAACATAAAAATGAACATAATAATGAACATAATAATGAACATAATAATGAACATAATAATGAACATAATAATGAACATAATAATGAACAGCGACGACTGCGGATGCATTGTTACCGAATTGGTTTGGCTTCCCACCCTAAAAATAGGTTAAGTTTCGTTACAAGGTCAAATATAAAACAATGGACCGCATGGGGATACTTGAAAATGGCTGCAGATACCACCATGGGGTGTGAACGAGCATGTCAGCATGGGTTTAGCGGTAAAAAGCTCTTACGTATAACAAATCATTCACCTTGAATGATTGGATGGATGATCGACCCTCGACATCGGATGATTCGTCAATCATGATCTCCTCGAGATCGGAATCCGCTTCATCTTTGATATCAGACTGGTTTCCAACAGAGTTATTCAGTGAGTTCTTAACGATAATGTTAGTTCCAGTTAATATGGCTTAGAGTTCGTCACTCACCAAGAGCTGTTGGGCCGAGTTCAACATGGAGGCACGGTTGGAACCCATGTGCGCAATTTTCACATTATTTAAATGTCCCGCCTTGCTCAGCAATTGAGCCATATCAACCTTGTTTTGTTGCAGTTGAAGATTTTTTGTAGCCTGTTGTATCTGAGCTTGTAAATTATGGGCCAAATTTTTTGGTATTTGTGGGAGCTGATCCTTATTCTTTTTCAAGATATCTTCAATGGAGTCATCGTCGTGGTTGTCCTCCTCGTCAATAAGCAAACCTCCATCGTCATTGGTGGATTGATTTGGGGAAGTGGACGTGTGTGAGGATGAAGTGACAGAGGGGGTTAAAGTGGAGGCTGGCGCCTGATTTGGGGATGAACAGAGTGGTGGTCGAGTAACTTGTCCTGGAATGACACACATTCGTTTGGAAAGCTACAATTTTTAATTATGACTCAAATCATGTTCGCATCCTGGTTTGGAGTCACGGTCGTTTCGTGTTTGACTTAAAATTCCCGCGAGTAGTTTTAGTAGAAAAATGGATTCCAAAAATAAGTGCTTCAAAATTATATACCTTTTGTCACTTAAGTTTCACTTAGGAACAAATCAACCTCCTTTCCCTACATTCCAAACGAACAAAGTTAAGCGCCTGATACACGCGTATCTACAGTATATGCGGATTTAAGGTGTTAGGATGATAAAAAATTCCGTTCCAAAAATTGCCGCAAAAATGAAGTACTTAACGTTTAAAAGAAGATACACAGTAGCCGTCGACTTTATCCACTGCTCAATTACATCATTTTTTCGACAATTTATAGACCGGAAGTTATCATCGTCACGTCTTATCTAGATCAAACACACTAAATACGTTAAAAACGGTGTGTACGTATGGTTTAAACCAAATCGAAAGTGGTAAAATACAGTGGTAATCCAAAATATGTCACTCCAAAATTCAAATTGAAAAATTAATTTTCTTCATCGATAATTTCACCAGATGAAACTTCAGGGTCTTTGGTGGTCCAGATTATGATAAAACATCCAGTTTGATAAAAATACGTCGTGAAGTTCATTTTAGTATCCCAGCCAATGTTTTGGTAGATTTTTTGGGGAAAATTTTTAGATCGGAATTACCGCCGTAAACGCTAGCTAAAAACCGGCACCAAAAGTGTCACAGGTACCTACGAAATGACACTTTAAAATATTCAGTTTTTGACAATTTAAGACAACTGTGTATTAGCTAGTATTCCCGCCTAGAATTTATTGCACATATTTTAGGCTACCTAGCGACAGAATTAATATTTCCAATTAGTGTTATTGTCAAGGCTAATAGTACTCCGCGTTAAATATTAATATTCAACTGATCCGGTCTAATATGTTTAACTTACAGCGTTTATAACCCGAATATACAAATAGTACACTAAGGTAGACCTATAAATACATATTTATGGTCTTTGATCTGGCTTCGACCTAGTATTACTGATAATAGAAATTCTCATATTTCACATCATTTTTGGAGTAATTTTTTAGACCGCCAGAAATGTCAGTATAAAACCCGGAGTTCATTATTTTTAACCTAAAGTAACCAGACCCGCATGAAGATTATAGCAAAAGGGTTGTTGTAGGGCCCATAATACTCCAATCAGTAATAAATGCTACACTTCAATTCAAAATAACTTTCATTTACCACCGTCTATTGTTCTCCAGTAAAAGCGAAGGGTAAAAGCAGTATGATTGTGAACAAAATCGGTTGAAAAGTGTTTAGATTCAATGCCTGTTAGCAGGCAACCAAAAGGTTGCCGGAGACTAATATCAACAAAAGGTTGCCTGGTAGATTTATTTTTTCATATTAAATAGGTATTTTAGTGAATCTAATACCGATTAGAGTTACAGATTTTTTAGCTAGTCCGTAAATAAAAATAATTGAAGCTGGACTCATGACGCGTCGAACAAGCCCACTTTCGAGACAATCGTACATATTTCCCGAAATCACATGTTTCCGTGCGCGTCGTATACATCCAATTTTAGGGGAAATCGGACATTTTAAAATATTGTGAAATTTTATGGCATTTGGAATACAAAAATGTGAGTTCGGAAAGTATGTCCGATTGGCTCGAAAGTGGGCTTATTCGGCGAGTCATGACTCCAGCTTCAATGCATCTAAACTTCTTCCATAATTCTTAACACGTAACCTAGTTATGGCCCAAAATTTTTCAAAAAATGACAAAAAATCACGAATTTTGACTTTTCGATTCTTATGATTTAGAAAAGATGCTAATGTCACCAAGTATGTTCACTAAAAATTCGACTCGAAAAAACTGCGTAAATACTAAATTTCAGGATGTCAAAGTCAATTTGTCCATTTTTGAACAATGTGAATTTCGAGGTCAATAGCTCTAAAAAACATAATCGGAGTATTCTATTCATACTATTATTGGAAGCTATTTAGTTCATTGAGCTACCATGCCCCTAGGAGTTAAAATTAACGTTTTGTTCAAAAAAGTTTTTTTCATGTTCTATCTTTAGGGGGGTGGGTTAACTGTACGACACCGTGGAATTTTGGACATTCTGAGAACAGATTCGGAACCGCAAAATACACTCCATCAAACTCGTTAACTGATTACATCCCACTTGAAGGGGTAGGGGCAGTTTTGACAGGGGTGTATTACTTTTAATCCAGATTAAATAACCAGAATACGCATAAGAGTATATACTGTAGGGAACTATTTGTCTGTTCGGGTTATTAAACTCTGTAACTATAATGTCCAATTATGTATGATCTGCTATGAAATAGGGTTACGTTTTTAATGTCGGTCTACTCTTATGCTAAATTCATCAATAAGTGTTAACCGAAAATGATAACCGAAGATCTTTGAAGCGAAAATGGCACCGGAAATGGATCATATTCGGTAGTTTTCACTAGAAATGGTTAAGGATGCATATAAGTCACCAGTTGTGACTAAAATCAGCCGACTTATTGAAGACTGTATATCTTGGATAGTCCTCATACGTTTAGATGACACTGGCAACAAATAGTTACTTCCCAAATGACCGATATTTGTGACATAATGATAATAGTTACTTCCCAAATGACCGATATTTGTGACATAATGATCAAACAGAAATGGATACACGGAACCAAGTATCTGCAACTTGACATTAAAAATTTACAAAGGCACTTTATGGGCGAGAATTTCATTAAAGGGGCACACACGGGCATTATTATTTAATTTCTCATCCCTATTTACCGTTTCTAATTCTAGTTCTCTTAATTCGCTATATTGAATAATTGATAACCTAACTGGTTGGTTAAAACGTTGCGAAAACATGGATTTTCATGAAAAAAAGAAGAATGCGAAATAATTCATAATGTCAAAAGCGTCCTTTTAAAACAAACAGGTAGCAAAATATAATATCAATATGCATGAATAATAATGATTTAAATTTACCAAGCGGTTATTCCCTAGCGTGGAACACTTTACCTGTGACTGACTGTCGTTTTTCATCGCCTGAGGTGACTCTTTACGCTTCATGCCCGGCCTCGACGGGACTTGCACGCTGCCAAGTGGGATTTGCTGAACACGAGGGGTTAACTGTCGAACTAACTATTCAATCAAAATTGCTCTAGTATGACCTAATGGTAATAAGAATACTGGTTTTCGACTATCTATATCTACTTTCGGTTTAAAAGATTAAATCTCGGTATTTCTCGGCCGTACTTACATTTCTCATCATGAAATTATTCTTGTTATTTTGTTGAATTTGTTGAATACGATGCTGCAACAGGGCTTGGATTGTTTTCGCCGTATCTTGCTGAGTTGTTGTGGTAATGTGTTGCTGACTAACATGCTCTATTTTTCCCTCGCTTTCATCCTTTTCTGGTGAGGAGGGTGGTGATGGTGGGGTAGTGTCTGGTGTGCTCCAGTATAATGTACACTTAAAATATACGGTACTGATCGTGGCCATTGAGACCATGTGCATAAATGTTTAACGGAAAAAACTGTCGAACCAGTTCGAAATTCCATATTAATTCGAATCCTAGTTTCTAGGTATAACTTTAAAATTGATAGAATTATTAATATGTTGCCCGTATATATTATACTTCCCCTGCCGATACACACCTGTCTGGTCCAGCCCGCCTCCAGCTAGCACCTAAACTTTTAATGGGACCTAGCCAGTCTGATAGAGCTTGTTCTTGCGGTTCCTAATCTAGTTTCAGTATGTCCAAATTTATACGCCTTCAGACATGTCAAACAGACCTTTTTTTTAAACCTTAATTTTAACTCATGGGAACATGGCAGGTCACCGAACTAAATCGTGCAAGATTAATAAGGTCCCCGATTCGAGTCGAATTTTTAGTGAACATACTTTGCGGGCGGGGGATGTTTTCACAATCATAAAAAAAACCGAAAAGTGAAAAAGCTGTGATTTTGTCACTTTTTGAAAATTTGGGCTACAACTTTGTGGGCCTATAACCGGTCACGTGTTAATAATTCGGAGTCGGTCCTCTGAGAAGAATTGGGGCTTGAGTCATTAC
>SCLF01183441.1:0-10035 GCA_004367975.1 Mesochordaeus erythrocephalus
CACTAAAGTGCCTTGGTAAACTAAGCTACAAATATTGCCTTTATATGAAAGATATGGTCGAAACTCTATATTGTTAACACCACTTTCGAGCTAATCCGACAAACTTCACGAAATGACAGTTTGGACTCACTCCACATAACGGGTTTATGAGAAAATCTATCAAATACCCTTAAAATTTGATATCTTGTGGAGTTTGGCTTTACGATAAAAGTTTTACATTACGAAAAGTGCGTACAGTTGATTATTCTGAAGTTATGGGAATTTATGATTCACACAAGGAGTTTTTGGGGGTTAACTGTAGGAAAGAAATTCTGAAAATATATTCGGAACCGCAATGAAAAACTCTATCAGACACACAATGTTCCGAAAACCAGACCCCCGGGGGGCTGACCTAGACACTAGTGTGGTACTTACAGTGGAGCCACAAACGTTGTCCGATCGTAGGCGGAATTTCCGTCTGTCCAATTCGTTTATGGCGTCGCAAGTGTATTATCAATTCGAATTATTAATTAACAATAGAGTATTGCGGGTGTAGAGAATCTGCGGAAAGTTTTTTTTGATTGGTAGTTGTTCGTTTCCCTTTCACTTAAAACGTAGTGAATATTTTTCAATACAATTTCTGTCATGAGTTAGCTGAATCTTCAGGCTTTCCAATGATATATTTAGTTTGGAGATCAGACTTATAGAAATCCCCCAATAACAAAAAATCCCTCAATAACGTCATTATTTGACTACATACGGGTTGTTTTATCGGCACAAAAATTAGGGATAGCTTTGCTTCGCAGACTGTTGTGTGTGTCCGATTATAATTGGCTTTAAATTATATATAACGGGTCAAATAACGGGTCAAATAATAAAGTCCGAGGAAAAACTTTCCGCAGTGTTTTGTGCCGATTAAACAACCCGTATGTAGTCAAATAATGACGTTATTGAGGGATTTTTCGTTATTGAGGGATTTCAATAAATCTGATCTCCAAACTAAATATATCATTGGAAAGCCTGAAGATTCAGCTAACTCATGACACAAATTTTATTGAAAAATATTCACTACGTTTTAAGTGAAAGGGAAACGAACAACTACCAATCAAAAAAAAACTTTCCGCAGATTCTCTACACCCCCGCAATACTCTATTATTAATTAATACTTCGAATTGATAATACGGGTTACGCATTACGACTTAACAAGTACGAGTTAAAATCAATAATTTGATATCAGAAATGAGGAGTCATCGTGTTTTAGGGCAGATTAATTGTGGCGGAACACTTCAAACAATTTATATACCGTATGGTATATCAAAAAGATGAAACGCTAATTACTGTTATGGATAGGAACTAAAAATGATCGATCAAATGAATAACTATAAGACGTAGCGTCTCGGGAACACCCGGTTTACAACCGCGGTTGACAACCGCGATATAATGTTTCCTCAGCAGAACCAAGCTGATTGATTTATTCCTGTCTCTTTAAACTATTTTTACTATCATAACCCCACTTCTAATAGTCACGCGAGTGTGGTTAAACCACCCGACTGTGCACTGGCGTCTCGCGAACACCCGGTTTACAACCGCGGTGCTAAAATAAGCATCAATCATGGCCATCTACAATGTTCTGAGTATAACCAAGCTGCGTCAGTTAAACTGCCAGTTGTGAAAAATATGGTACCTACAGTGGAGTCACAAAAATTGTCTGATCCTACACTCCTATCCCCCTGTACGGTCGAATATAGTATAGAAAACGCATTGTATTGTTAAATAATGCTCCCAGCCATATTGTCAACGAAAGGTATGCAAATTTAGAAGTAGTGTTCCTTCCGCCAGGAAAACCGTATATCATAAACAATTAGACCTAATTCCTAATGCTGTTGCTACGAAAAGTTACAGAAACTTCGTGTGTAAATAGTTAATTGGCCATGAATTGGGACGAAACACAAAAATGGAAGTCGACGAAAAGACAGATGCTGTAAGTTTTGCCAAAATCTGGCATAACACGGAAGCTAAAATTTGTCAAGCTGCTTTCGGAAAAACCAAAATGGGAACATTCATAAATGTTCCGAATCAATCTCAACTACAATTTGACCAGAATCAATCAGATGAAATTCAAACATCCATGATTGAAGATAACTGGTATCAACATTATTTCGCAAAAACATTTACTAATTTGCATGTTAAAAATATTAATAAATTTCTAAATATTGGGTTTAAAGTATTTTGCATGGACTTCAATTCCGTACACCTAATATCAACACTTGTTACTTCACTGTATCCACATTCCGCAAGAAAATTGAAATGTTCAATATGAGTACGCATAAACTGATAACAAACCCCAGATTTAAGAGGCCTCTTAGGGCGTATAAGGGATGTAAATAGAGACGGAGTTGGAAGTCACCAATCCCCAAATGTATGTGGAGATGGACGTGGGTTAAATTTTATTATTTAAAATTGTTTACTTTACTTCGGTACGATCATTGGATGGGATGACAGACTGAAGGGGACTTTCAAATCCCATCGTTCTCCAATTTCGTCCAACCCATATAACACAAAGTAACGCCAGTCGATAGGATATAAACACCCATAGGGTTTTTACACTCCTGTCGAATCGCAAATTGGTAATTCTTCGTGGATAGTGTAAAGAAATCGTAATAGTCATATCGATGGTCTATCAGTATTTGGTGGCGATTTTCTAAAGAAGTATACATTGCATTTCTCTGAAATTTCGCACGAATTAAGACTATGACATTATCGATCTAATGGTATTTATATGTTCAAAATATCTCCATGGATTTTGCCACAATATTAGTTTTAATCCAAAAACTATTTTAATGAAATTAAAATATTCTGCAAAATCATTTAAATATGTAATATAATGTATCCAAGATCGGTGTGTACCTTTTATATCCGCTGTACAACAAGGTACATGTAATGTTATTATAAATAACACTATTCATCCTTCCTTCTGGGAGGATTCATTACGATCTTGATTAGCCAACAAAGCACTGGAATTCGGAGTATCCAAGCAGATTTGACGCTAACATGTCACGTGACCAGTTATATTTATATATGCTTCTAAGTAACGCTTTAAATGTTTATTGTAGTGTAATTCCGGTAATGCTGTTGCTTAAGTTATATTACTGCTCGAAAACATTTCGCTTTTAGATATTAAACCACAATTATTTTCACTAACAAAAATAAAAAGTATTCTGGATTACAATGATTTACTTCTGCATTTGACTGGCTACGCTAAAATAATTATGTAAGTGATGATGTAAGATTATGTAAGTCAACCCAGCAACTTATCCGCGGACGAAAAAATGCGACAACAATTTTCAATTTAATCAGTGAAACGTGGAATGGCTGTGATTGGATCAAGCAAATAAAATAAAATTTAGGTTCAGCTGATAAAGCTTGTCAAACTAGCATCATTAAAACTCTAGTTGAAAAGTCAATAAATCTAAAAGCAGTGAAAATGGCTGAAATGCAGAAAATGAAAGAGGATATATTACAACCTCTAATAAATGTGGCCATTGACCCTAATATCACTGACGCTCACGATTTGTCATCTTGTTCATCCACCAGCGACAGAAGCTG
Source organism: Mesochordaeus erythrocephalus (assembly GCA_004367975.1). Lineage (NCBI taxonomy): Eukaryota > Metazoa > Chordata > Appendicularia > Copelata > Oikopleuridae > Mesochordaeus > Mesochordaeus erythrocephalus. The sequence continues at coordinate 3,586 of SCLF01183441.1, forward strand.
CTCAGATCATTCGGCCCTATCTAACCTTATGAAAAATAGTAGGCCAATGGTGGAGGAAATCACGTCATTGGAGGAATCGGCTAACTTATCCTCATCAATTGATACAATTCGGAAAGATGTTGCTGATCTACAAACGATGTTCGAAGCTAATGAAGAATTGGTACGCGACATGGAAAAAGATCAAAATATTGTCGTAACAATGATTACTAATTTAGAGAAAGAATTGGTAAAGAAATGTGACGACAATAATTAACAAACCAAAAAGCAAGCCTTAGATTCGTCCAAAATATCTAAGTTGATGGGCCAACGTTTACCATCTATGGAGAATAGCGAGCCTGTTGAATGGACCATAACACCATTGACCCATATAGCAGCAACCCAGTCATTGTTAGCCTTAGCTTCGTCATATGGAGGTCCAGAATCTTTGTCTTTAATTATCGGATGTCTCAGATCGGAGAATTCTGAAATGCCAAAAGCGAGAGTCCCGAAAGGGAAGACTCCACTGAAAAAACCCCAAACTAAACCTGTTTCATCCGAGCGACATGATATGTTTAAACAAATTGCGAGCACTGCGTGCTAGTTTGAGAGAAGAAATATAATCAGTCAGTATAAATTATACTGCGATTTCTGATACTTATATAACTAGTAAAGTTCAAAATTTTTACGCCGATCACGTTAGTTATTTTATTAGAAGAAATTTAACTTAGTTAGGACTTAACACGTACATCTATCGAACCATTTAAATCAGTTTCATTAAAATCATGTATAGATTGATACAATGTTAGAACATGATTTATTGCAAATTGAAAATTGCTGATTAGTACGATTATTATATGCGTTGTGATTAGTATTGCTGCCGTTCCTGCGCTTACCGTTATACTGGTTATTGCGGGAATCGCGATTGCTTTCGGGCTTATAGTTACCGCGACCTCGGCCAAATTTAATAAATTTCGACCTTTTATGCAATTTGCAGTCTCGTGAACGATGCTGTACCTTTTTGCCATGATATCCGCAGTAAAACTTTATTTCACCGCTTCCACCTTCGGTGTCAGCTTTTCCATCATACGTCTAGAAATATGTTATATGCAAACTGATATATATATATATATAAATTTAATACACAAAGTTTCCAATATCCTTTGAAGGGGATTCGTCTTCTTGTTCAATATCTTCATCCGAGCCTGTATCGTCTGTCGCAGTTCCATTGACGGCAATGCAGGAAGCTTTAATACAATTCATAAGAAGTTGCTTATGCCATAAATGAGCATATTTATACCATCATGCACCGCTTCCTCCATCATGCACCGCTTCCTCCAACCTCCTCAAAATTGTCTTCGATTTTCTCGCGGATTCTATTATTTCGATCAGAATAGGTCTTTTGTACTCTGTCGGATCTTGCCTGGCTTTCGAGTAAACAAAGTCATTTATGGATTTGCACATCAATATCATGGATCTGACGATCTCAGATCGCTATAGTTTTACTTCTACATCGGCGTCTTGAATGATATAATGATGTCGTACACCCGCGCTATATTTCTCCTTGATAATCTTCTCAACCTTCTGTACATCAAAATATAGTTTAGACGCTTCCTGACGAGCACTTTTCCATGCCGTTATGGCTCTCTCCAGAGCATCAAGTATGTCATTAACAAGTTCGTCTATTACGGGTTCCAGGGCTTGGTATAATTAACCAAAAATTATAAGATATTACATATTATACTTACTCACAACCTCTTCAACGAAAGATACCTCGCCCAATTTCCACGCCTATCTCGCTTATTGTCTCTCGTCCGACGACCAGATGTTCCATTGTTAGCCTTTGGCTTCAAGTTGGTTCTCATAGCAAGCTAATAATTTCCGTTTGCAAGTATAGTACAGTTACTATATATCATACCTCATCCTCATCGTGTAGGAAGATTCTATCGTAGGAACTGGTTCCAACCAACTTATTCAATTGGTCAACGTCAATTAGATCGTTGAGTTCCACAGTAGGGTATATTATTCCTAGATCTAAAATATACATAAAATGTTAAATTGAATGGAAATTATCAAGCCCATAGTTTGTTTGTTTTTAAATAAAAAGTTAATAATAAACCGAACCTAAGATAGTATTTTAGAATATGTGAGGATGGGGCTTCAGTCGGCTAGACAGCTTCATAGAATCTGAAGTGAGGATAGCGCGTAATTTGCTGCGAGCGTTTGAATATTTGTTTCACTAGAGACCAGTCAGAATTAGTATGCTACAAACGTTTGCAAAATTACCTAATAATAGATACAGTATAGCCTTTGACATACAGTACTGTCTCAGATGGTTCGTAAAAATATTGGTAGTAAAACATGCCATTAACGCTATCAGACAATTTAGCACACGGCGTCGAGCATGCAATCACAAGTCTCGAGCCTATATAAATGGGATGATCAAATAATGAGCAGGCTAGATCGTGATTCGCATCTGTCCCGTTGTAGATATGTAATATCATGTAACACTTATTAACAGTAGGAAGTATAACCTAAACAAGATTATGTGATGTATCTATATATATCATAAATTTACATTCATTGAAGCAGTAGCTAGATTTTGTGGAGGATACGCGTACACATTTTTACCAATGAAGTTAAAAGCCAACCATCAATTCCGGTACACGTGGAGTAGGGATATATCCCAATATACCGATTGACTATATTATTCCATGGTCATGCAAAAGCATCAATGGATGGACTGAAGCTTGAGATAATAGCTTTCTTTATTTGAGGACGTAATATGATTTCGATGGACCTTAGGCTATGCGAGGCTAAATCAGCGGCTTGTTCATCTGTCGGGACCCACTGTACCTAATATACCCTATTCTATACATAGCCTTAAAACCTTTCCGTACCCTTAACTTAATATTGTGTACAGCAAAATGTTCATGTATTTTCCGTATCTCTCGAGATAATCTAAGGTCACGTACCCACGATGGAACCAGGTTTGTACTACAGAAAAGTTGTATACCATCATTAAGACTCGGGAATTATCTAGTTTCGTTCCATAGCTGTCTAAGGCGATTACCACGGCACTTAATTCGTCCATATGAATTACAAGATGAGTTTGAAAAGCGGAATATGTGGGAGTCAAACATGTTATAAGGTGGATTAGTCTCAACTCTAAGCGCATGCCCCATTTATCCAAGCGAAGAATCTGTATGCAAAACATAGTCTGCACATGCAATTACATTATGTTCAGCTACAATCCAAGGACGGATATGACATATATTTTGGTATTTTGTCCAGAAATCAAGCTCATCGGCAAGCAAATCGAACTCAACATCTTTCTTCGGTATATATTCAAGATAATTCGTATATCCATAAGCAATGCATGCTGTCATCTACCAGTATCTACCAGTACCACGACTAACCAAGCACACACCTTCCTCTAATAATAGCCGTGTTAGTATATATATAGTATCATGTAGAAATAAATGAACGCGATATTTTATAAATGGATTATATTATGAAAGATTATATGTATGTTAATTGCAATCAAAAGACAAACCCTTATACGTTCTAGCGTTGTAAGGTAGCCTGCATCAGACGCGCTGGTAATGAAATCTTGAATCATCCTGCATAAGGACTCGTATTTACGAATAGGAATGTTAATTGTTTCATCAGCAGTATTACGGTTAAATCCAATATATTCCATAGATTGTGTAGGGACAATAACACTTTTGTTAATCGAAATAAAGCCCCCTAAGGATACAAGCAGACAAAGTAGACAATTATTGCCTGTAGATTGCCTGCAGATTATTGCCTTAAAATAATTATATAACCTATAGTGGTTTCATGCATAGCAGGGGGATGAGACCTTTGGCTTAGACAGCACATATCATCTAAGTGTAGGAAGCAGCGGTGGCCATAAGATGAGAGTATATGCGTACATACCCTATTGCAAGAAAGAAATTTACTTGCGCTTTGCGTCAAGCCAAAAGGAAGGGCTATTCCCCTAATAAGCAAGTTTCCAAAATGCATGTAGCATAGAGATTGGCTTAAAGGATCAGCAAGGAGGTGCAAGTACCCGTAACAATATCATAATTATTTGAGACCAATTAAAAATTTATATAAATGCCGACTTGGAACGCATAGATAATGTGAAGTATAATGAATAATTTTAAGGGGCATTAAATTATATTGTCTCCTTGTAAAAAATACACAAAGTTATAACCCGTCGTGATGTAATATGATTATAATGAAAGTATAGCAACCATTATTATCATCTGTCTTACACATATAGTAGCCAGACATTATATGTGCTAATAAAGACCGAATATCATCAATAATACAACGTAGTTTGCACTTAGGAGCAACAGTCGAAACAGAACTACCATTGCAGCTTTTTAGGCTCTAAAACCAATGATAATAAGCAATGTACATGCCGAAGATTTTCACGCGCTCTCGGAGTAATTTCTAATGCCCCTGAATAACCCATTTTCTTAACTCACCCACAATAATGGGGTACGGCTCTATAACATCCATAGAATTGGGCATCTTAAGGCAATGGTGAGCCATTCCCTTTCTTGTGGTGCGATACCCGTTAATTCAATGATTATAATACCGTTTAGATAATCGATGGTACAGCTCATTACTGCGCTGTATTTTATTCTTATTGCGCCCGCATCAAGAAAAGGTGTAGTTTCGCATTATCTTTGGTATTGTATAAATATCAATCTTAGAGTGATATTTAATTGCGTTGCGTTTCTTAACCAACTGCGTCTGACTCCAGAGGTACACTCCATGTAATACGCTTTCGTATACATCATCCTTTTCGCTTTCTAAGCTATAAATATAACAAGTTAATTATTGAGGTGTGATTGCAGGATTGTCGAGGCCGAGTTGGGTGCGGAGAGTAGATATATAAAACATTTATGCAAGCGTGATGTATGTTTAGAATGTTTAGATGTATAGAATAACCAAATAATATGAATAAAACTGAACGGTAGACATAATATAGGACTATATAGAAAATAGTATCTAAATTGAATTATAAATCGAATGTATATTAGTGAATGCGATTGTACGAATAACATCTAATATAGAGTTTAGTTCCGGCGCCTAGCTCGTCCGTGTCTGTCCTGTAATCATACCTAAAAAATGGAAGTAATATCTGCCAATGTTCGCTATATCGCACCAAGACCCTTCATAGAAGTCTTTGGGAGCCCTGAAAATCAAATAATGGGCGTTAAGCTTATAAGTCGTGCGACCCTTATCGCCTGAATTATTATGAAAGCACCAAAAACCTTCTAGCAGCATGATCTTAGCGATAATAATATGCGATTGGAGACTCCTGCTGGTAAAGGTAATTTCTTGGCCAAATATTCGTTGTTCGAGAATAAATTCCGGGATCGACCCGTAGCAGCAGATTCACTGGCATTCCGAGATAATTTACAGCATGCACATGACGCCTTCGTACGGGAGGATACTGGGATTGAGGCAGGAGCAGCTTTTTGCACTCCTTATTAAGATCATTCATTCTAGAATCCCTCAATATTTAGACCAATAAATAGAATATCATACTAATTTTAAATAAGGCAAGAACGCGACCAGGAAAGCAGATGCTTATAAACGTGCAGGGCTCGTCAGCCTACTATAGCATGTTATTGAAGTTGAAAAATGCACTTAAAGTCTATGCGCGAGAAGGGAAGCGAAAGCTTAAAAAATGGGATGCATTATATATTTATGACTATCTAATCAAATGGGAGGGAAAACCTAGGCAAAAACCCTTAACAAACCAAGCAATAATTAGATGGATTTTAAAATTGAAGAATTGACCAATTTTGAAGATAATATCGAGCCAATAATGTGCATGCGGAACTTCTGGATCGCGCAGAGAATAATTATCGTCGATGTCCCTAACAAGTGACAATCGAATATTGTCTCATTGAAGTGTGTAACGAAAGTAATTGCAGAGATGTCATTTAGAGCATCAAATAAAATCCAGTCGCTACTAAGTGATTTAAGGATATGGGTGCTTGTAATATTATACGCAAGTGCTTCTCGAGTGGGGACATATTGCGCTTGCAAGCTGAAGAGGCGACTATATCGGTATCAAACGTTTAAGGGTAATTAAATGGACCATAAAACTCTGTAAGAGCGACCAACTATGTAAGAGAAGCAAGGCAATTTCTTTGGTAGATACCAAGTTAGAGCCATTATTATGCCCTATATTGTAGCTGGAGCGGGTTAAGCGGACACGGGTTAATTTATCACCATTGAAAATAAATATAAAGAATCGGGCCAACCGGAAAATTACAAACCGGACAGAGATAAAAGGAGTATCTCGTCACTGGAGTAATTGAACAAATTGGCCAAACCGGAATTAACACCATGGTGCTCAACAATAAAAAGAACAGACCGCCTCGCACTTTAGCTCTCACGCTCTCTCCCTATCGCTCTCTCCCCACCTCTCTCTCTCTCCCC
>SCLF01183551.1:0-10035 GCA_004367975.1 Mesochordaeus erythrocephalus
CCCAACACCCCAATCAACAACACGAAAATTGGAATCAATAACTTTTAAACAGGATGCCACTCAAATGGCACTTGGCGGTATAAGCAGTAGCGAAAGTTGGCCGTGTGACTGTTAAGGGACGATATCAACACCCATAGGGATTTTTACACCGAATCGTCCTTCGTTTCCATCTAAAATTGAAACTAATAATTATTTTAAAATAAAATTTCGAGCATTCGATAGTTGAATGTTCAGCCTTTCAACTGATATATTTACCGTGAAATCAGGCTTCTAGAAATCGCGTACTAAGCAAAAACCTAATTAGGGGTAAAGTTGGAATTTGTTTGTCTATAACGATTCCTATTAGTTTCCCTCTACCATAGAAACTAATAAATATTTGTTTAGTGAAATGTCCAGCATTAGTTAGCTGAATGTGCAAGCTTTCAACTGATGTATTTATCGTGGAAATCAGGCTTCTAGAAATCGCGTACTAAGCAAAAAACTGATATATTTAGCTTGGAGATAATTAATTTTCGAAACACCCTACTATCGTTTTATCAACCGCATTTATTGACTAGGTGTGGTATATACTTGTTAGAATATTTATTCGGATTAGGTCTTGAAAGACTGTCTCGGCGGGAAGTATATCGGTAAATATTCCCAGATTAAGTCTGGACTGAAATACGAACTTAATATATAAGCAGAAATTTCAATCTCTTTCCCAGAACAATAAAATGAGAATAACTAATTGTAAAATTACAGAAATAATATCTTCCCAATATAATCGTGCAGTTGGACTACGTGTGGGAAGATGCGTTCCCAGTAGCATCGTTTTTATCGTTACGGAATTAATAACAAACGACTTCACTGTTAGAACAAATGGCAGCGAAAGTATAAACGCAGCATATAACAAAAGCGGCGTAAAGGGTTTCAGAAACTTAGCTGCAGTAAGTGAACATATACACCAATTCAAATCGACGAATCTGTACCACAAACGACTTAAAGTCAATGGAGATTGTAGCAAAATGAGATTACAAGCACCTGCCCTTCGGGATCGGCAACAAAATATCAAGCGCATCCTGTGCTCCATTCAATCGATGCCGATAAACTGTGAAAGTGAAGAATTGCTATTTTTACTTAATTCGCTATCTTCACTAACAGTAGACGAACTGACAGACGACTATCTGTATGTAAATAAACTATTTGATTTTTAAATGCTCAAAATTTCATTAAAAAATTTCGAGGGTAAATATATCAGTTGAAAGCGTGAACATTCAGCTAACTAATTCTGGAAATTTCACTAAAAATATTTATTAGTTTCTATGATAGAGGGAAACTAATAGGAAGTGTTATAGACAAAAACATTCCAACTTTACCCCTAATTACTTTTTGCTTAGTACGCGATTTCTATAAGACTGATTTCCAAGGTACATATATCAGTTGAAAGCGTGAACATTCAGCTAACTAATTAAAAAATATTTATTTTCAATGTTAGATGGAAACGAAGAACGATTCGATACGAGTGTAAAAAACCCTATTGGTGTTGATATCTATATAGGACGTCACCATTTTTATGCGTGAGGAAGGGTAGAAATAACTACTAATTCGGGGAAGCCACCATTTTTTAGCTTACCGGCCTACTGTCAGAATATCTCACTAAACTACTTTGGAAATCTTCGGCTTCACCGGAGATCTAACCCCGGTCTACGCACTCTGAGTTTGGTATGCTATCCATTACACTATGAAGCCCTTATCTAATGGGAGATTCTTTCTAACATTTATAACTAACTGAAACTTACTTTCAGCTTGTACAGACTGTATCTGTACGAAGCTAACAACTACAAGCTGTTGTAATTTCAAGCTGCCTCACTATGAACGCTAGCTGATGGCACAAGAAGATTGATTGTGAACAAAATCTATTAAGAACTGTATATTTCCAATAACTCCAGTGATTAATCTTGTTTGATTTTCTTGGCAGCCCTATTAAGCCCAAACATCTGCATGGGAGGTACAGATTCTTCTCACTAGAAGTACCGCATATATCTGGACAACATCTGTTTTTCTTTTATTCCTGATTATATGTATAGGGTTTAATCTTTTATGACCCTACAATCTTCCGACTACCTCTAAAGCGCTCCAAGAACCACCGAAATGCCAATACACCAAGCACTGCCAATTATCACCAGTTCCACTTAATAGCCGTGTCCCCAATAAAACCCACTTTCCGAAACGTTCAAAACTATTAGTTTACTAATTTACTATGTGCAGGAAGAAATTTAAAACATTGTATTATCCCTCGGACAATTTTAACATGCAATAAATTTTACCTTATATCTTGAATTAGTTATACGTACATATTACCCGTAGGCAACTAAGGTTATTGCCGTTATTTGGTTGGCTCTTTCTTTTTTAATTGTATTTAATTGTAGTTTCCTTTTTAATTGTATTGTGCACGTGGTTAACGCATATAATTTCTAACTAGTTTCAAATGTCTAATCGCCTTCTTCAGTTCAATGAGGTCCACTCGAGAGCTAACACGAAACCCATCTCTGACGTGTTTCATACTAAAAGTATGCGACCTCGTACCATATTCGGTAATATTTTCTTTATTCGCCATCAATTGATTTCCCTAAATCATAATTTATGGTTGGTCCACCACGTAAATTTGCGACCATTGTGGTAAATCCTTAATTTCTCTAAATAAACTGGTCTCAAAAATTTACTGCCATATAGCTTAAATAAATCCCGCCACTGCTTCGGCTTAGGCATCGGTTTCCGTAATTACTAACGCCTGGGATTTACAGCTTCAGTCTACCAGGTGAGAATATTTATTTTTAAATTATTGTATGCTTCGTCCGTCCACTTGAATCGATGTCCATGCCATGTTAGGGACACGGGTACCGCAACCGATGCAAACTCCGGAATAAATATATGTAAATAGTTATAGGCGCCAAAGTATTGTACCTCTTGTTTTGATTTTGTTGGACCCAAATAGCTTATGCTACCAACTCTATCTTCCGCGATATATACTTGGCCATTTTCCACCATGCATGACAAAGATAGTTTTGACCCATTTACTCGTAAGCCAACTCGACTGACTCCACTGACGAACCGTGTATCAAGAAATCCCCAAGTAGATTACCTGATCTTCAAGAGGGAACGACTAAAACATTGTTCATAAAACGTTTCACTTAAACATTGTGCCAATACGTGTAGCATTTTCCACACCCATTGACATAACATTGTACTAACATTGCCGATTTTCATTTTCTATCGTTAGAACCCGTTTTGCGTACCTTCGACTTTTATAATTTGCTGAAATACCTGGTCAACAACTATTGCCATCAACATTTTTCCTTTCTTGAGATATGTAATGAGATCCGGAATGCGGGGGAGGGAGTAGTGACCACTCTAAATCGCCATATTTCGGCCCTATAATTAACAGCCACTCTATAGTGGATGTTTCGATGGGCATTGCCTGTGAATTCCATGCCGATGAAGTTCATGCCATGAGGCCTTCTTTGTAGTGTTGCACCTTGTTTAGCAGTATAGCACGAAGATTTTGCGCAGATACTGGGCATTTTGTCCTCCAATGACGCGGCGTTTTGGACTTTCATCAATAGTCAGCATTGCCTGTCAAGATCGACTTGAGTCACCGCATTTGCGCTCTATTTAGTGTTAGTGAAGGAAGTAACCACATAATATCGTTCATACTATCATGTTCCGCTTAGTTCATGCGACGCGCAGTTTATTATAACCCCAATCGATGGCATCCTTTCCAGTATTTATGCACACACTAACACTTTTGTTATCAGCTCTCACTATAATGGTCAGAGATTAAACGGTAATTTTGATGTAATAATGGCATGTTTTATTTCATCCCCGACTCCAGTATAATTTTGAAATCGACATACACCGTGTTCCATATTTCCACACTGTTATATGCTACCATTCGTATAGTCGATGGCTTTAAGTATATCACTTTTAGTCAAATATTTATTGGTAATACGGTGACTTGAGAGACATTTATAATTTGTACTGTACCCGTTTTCCACAGCTATAAGAGCGCACTCTCCATTGTCCGTATTTCTGGGGATTTTAACTTCCATTATGACGCCCGTTAATTCGTGGATACTTACTTAGTATAGTAAAATCCGTTTAACCCCCATCAACACGATTTAGTGATCTAGGCGTTTGCTTATCGCGTCTAAAATTTCTTTAATCTGGTGCAATGAGAAGGCTGTCTACGCCTGTTGCCTCGGTCTGATCCGTCGGTCTGATCCGTTAGGAGCTTTCCTTGTATTTGTAACAGCTTAATATATCAAGAGGAGGATCGCTCCAACTAAACTAGTCAGCGCCTGTTTCCATTGGATCGGCGTTTTTATAGGTTCCATTATGCACGTCCGTTATCATTCGTGTTATGTGAGATAGCCAGATTTCCGCGATGGAACTCTAGACGAACTCGTTTTCAATCTCCCTATTCTGTGTGGTCCGACATATTACGAAATAGATCTACTTTTTTGAATTATGAAGTATTGTTTGCTCATTTATAATCTCCAATGCCCGATTTAGTTCTCAATATTCGGGGACCACTCGGGAAATTATAGGACAATAATATGATATCCAGAAATTTTATTCATCAAAATTTAGCTTCAAAGACATATTATATTATTCTACTCAAGATACGGAATTTTTAATTTCTTTATGCATGCACATTTTGACCAGAAAGGCTGTTGCCCCGCATTTATTCAGCTATTTCGTTCAAAACTCTGGTTTTGCTGAAATTAAATATATCGGAGTGTACCTTATGGTGTGAATAGAACAAGCTTGTCCCGGGTGGATTTGATCGAATTTCAAGAACGTCCTGTCCGACCATTGCCGTCTTAAACAAGTTTACCCCTTGTCGCGTTCCATGAACGGCACAGATAGCGAAGTTGCTTTGATCGAAGTTGGAGGAAAGTTATCAATGAGTTATAAAACAGCAGCTATTAATAAGGTCGTTCACTGCATTATCCAATAATAATCTATATTACACGCATATTTAGTGTATTTGACCTGGATTAGATGTAATAGTCACTAAAAGCAGATTCAAGGAAGACTCGGGTCTTATCGACAATTTATAAACTCGAAATCGAACAGAAAATGGATAAAGTCCGTATATTTCAACCGAAATTGTCATGGAGGACTATAATCCATTAGTGATGTTTCGAGCTGCTGCAAATTAAACTTGACGAGGTATGGAAATCACTAAAGGACACAATCAGCTTAATTGTTTGTGGGCTCCAATGAAAGCTGTATCTTTCTATGTCTCTCATACCATTTGACTAAACTAGCAGACGGAGCTTGTACGCAAGTTTGCTAATTCTCGAGATTCTTATTGTTAGATATTCGGTATAAAAATTTAATTCAACTTGAGCCCTCACGAGTTGAGCTCATACAGCTAAGAGCTATAGCGTGATTGTCAAGTGCAAAACGAATTTCGAATGTTTTGTTGACACATGAAAATGTTCCCGTCCTGCAAGTAGACTATAAAAATTAGGAGGAACGCAAATTTAATGTGGGACTGCAGGCAAGCAAAACTGGCGTTAGGGGTGGACTATATATATTTAAGGCTAACCTGGCGTTACTTATGTGCACGTCTATTGTTGCATCATTTGGTCCCGCTTTTTAAGCGCGTCCCGCAATATCCGAATTCAACTGTTGAGCCGTTTACGTTTAACGTCCGACGCCGCGTTCTCCGATACTAATCCCGTCTCTCCTTGATTTAATCCGCATTTATTTTATAAAACCTTGTCGTCTTATATCTATCAAATCTCAACTGATGGGAACAGCCCAAATATATAATTCTCAACCTCCCCTATCTAGTCGGGGAGGAATGTCCAATGGACTTGTCAATAGTTTTATCGTACATTATCGTTTTTCTCGACGATACCCTGAAGCGAAATTTGTGTCAATAGTACCCCCCCCCCTCCTCGGTCTGCGAGCTTTCATACAAGAAATTTCAATGTCCCTAAAAGAACGGGAGGATCTTCGTGAAGAGCAACTTGCACATCTACGACACCGACACAAGACTATATACCTACCACAAATCAAGCGGAGACAACTCCACCAAGACGAGTGGAGAGAGTCACACAAGGTGCCAACACTGCATCGCAACAGAGAAGTCAGCTAACAATATGAATAAGGTCAATGTTGGAAATTCATAAAGAAGAGATTAATCAAACAGGGGAAATTGTAAAAATGTGTACGTAAGATTAAATGGCAAAGATCTTAGAGTGGAGACGGTTCAAGTCTGAATATACCACACCCGATAATCTAAATGGATCATAGCAAAATAAACACTTGATAGAGTATATGAAGGCGCAAAATCGTCACCCACACCCAATAAAAGCTTGCCGCTTAAGAAAGTTTGTACTGCATAACAATCATCTGTATTATGAACAGGATATGCTGTTTAAATGAGAGTAGACTTGGATACAATACCAAGTTGACGGTTTGTTCACATAGAAATAAGGATGTTAAGCCAAGGAGGTGAGCGTTAACACTTGCACAAGTGGAAAATAATCAATGGGAGTGTCCGGTGACAGCACTTGACAGATGGTGGGCGTATAGGGGACGACCTGCGAAAGGTTTACTACACCATTTAATGGGGTAGCTTTGAGTTTCAAGTTAAACAAAAGGCTAAATCATTAGGTATGTACATGTCACCAGGACTTAATACGGGGCGCAATAGTTTTTGTGCGACCCTTTTAACACTAGGGGTAAATGCGGATTTAGTAACACAACACCCTAGATGGGTGCGAAATAGCGAAGTTCTTAATTTGTATGCAGGGCTACATCTTACGCAATTGGACAGAGCTCCAGCAGCTATGCTTGCGAGGAACGTGTCTGAAAATAATTTACAGATTCAACAAGCTTTGCTCGAATCGAAAGATTCGGCGGTTTACAGATGTAGAGCTGCATCAAGGTCATAATGGCGATGCAAGTCGCTGAAGTGAAGCCAATTCTCAGATTTCTGCTGTAAAGTGCGCTTAAAGACAAACAAAAAGTAGTTGAAAACTCGCTCTTTGCAGTCTGCGCGGCAAGAACATGTCTTACAGGATTATTGCACCTAGAAACTGGCATCCCGATAACGTTTGGTTTATTTGGTAAATGTCCACAACAATTGTTGGTCCTTAAACAGCCCTATGTCGTGAAAGCACAACTTCACTTACTGGAGTTGCCATTGTTTTGGAAGTTAAAAGGCAAACAATCTTAGATTCAGCGAATTGGAAGCAGAAGCTTTTGACTTCATACTTCAACAAGCTGGAGCAGTATCCAAGGGAGACAAGTGGGACGTCTATATCGCGAATATGATTCGCTTATAGCATTGAAGCATACATCAAACTTACCAAACATTCAAGTCGCAGTCAAAAATTTAGAGTGCGTTACTTCATGTTATATAAGTGATTAAGACACTGTACGTCTTTCCATTACTCAGCAGACTTACATATTTCCCCCAAATACATTATATCCTAAATCCGGTTGAGTGGGATTTGTATGTCATACCGCAAATGGGATATAAATTGAGTGGACCTCCTTTATTTTTCTAGTCACTTTTTCATCATAAATAAATCACATTTGTGAATAACAACAAATGACTATTAAAAATAATTTCAAACGTAACATCTTAAATGTTTGTCTCGACTGTACCAGAAAGGGGATCCGCTCGGTCCGTATCACACTAGCGTTATAGCACAAATTTCCAACTTAGTCGTATTTAGGATATACACTGGTTATGGAAAAGTGTCTGATTGGGAGAGACCAATTGGGAGCGCTTAAATTCCACGCGGTGCTATATTAAGTATACGGAATTTAGGTCCTTACAAAATACTGTAAAGCCAATATCCAGCTTGCGAAATAATATAATTTTTGTTTCGATATCATGGCAGATTTTGGCAAAACTTACAGCACTTCCATTTTCTTAGCACTTCCTTTTCTTAGCAATAGCATTTGGCAAAAGTTCTTACGGTTGAAGATATCCGTTTGTCAGGCGGATGGAACAATACTTCTAAATTTTCATACCTTTAATCGACAATATGACACTTCCATGACCATCCAAGCTGTTCGATTGGAGTATAATAAAATAATTTGAGCCTATTTCCGACCTACTTTACTAAGATTTTACGTATAAAAGCTTCTAATTATGAGCTACTCATTACTTTCATGTACGTAAAGGAATTTACCTTATTGCTCTAGGAGAGTTAATACCCAAATCCAAGTGCGCCTCGCATCGCTTTCTCACGTGACTCCCTTTTATTCAAAGTCAGAAATTTAAATCGATAAGTGTTATTCGTTAAAAATGTCTACTTTGGTTACGGTGTTAATTTTAAACAAAGAAACGGATGTCAAATTGTGTGCTAAGTCTGTCTTTTAATAAGTTGTAAAACCTAATAATGATATTTTATCGGGAAACGCACAGGACTTAATAATAGCACACGTGCTGCCTCTTGTGGAAACTCAAAACCTCCACACTAGATATCTGGGATATACTAACCTCAAATTGTTTTCAGTTGTGTGCATGGAAAAACGAATCAATAGCTTCCTACTATTAGAAAATTTTCTTCTCTGTGCCGCGGTTCCCAGTTACTGCGAGACCGAATTATCAACAGCTAAACAAAATCTTATTATCCACGGTTAGTACTCCAGTTATGCAGGAAGCTTGCTAATAACCACTTAATTCTATTTATACCAATTAAAGACATCAAAGTGGCTACGATCGCTATAAAATTGAGTTTGACGCAGCGTGGTTACAATAGCTTAGCACACATGCTCGATGCCACAAAGCTTCGATGTTTTCGAAGCGAAGTCGCTTATTTTTTTACAAGAGAGTTAAGTGCCATCGTACAGAACTCAATTATGCCGCAAAGAGACATGTGTGTTCTATTATATATTCTATACAATAATAGTAGTTTTAGTCCAAAAACTTTGATTTTAATGAAGTTCGGTACAAACCTTTTATATCGCAGATCATTTAGTTGTCGGTCGTCTTCCAGAGATATATATCGCTCTCATTCTTGTCCAACCTCACTTTGTGCTCAGCAGCGCCAATCATCAAAAGTTACTCTCAGGTTGAAAATAGGATATAACGAATATCATTGGATCATCTGAAAAACATCACGTGTGTGTACCAATATTGAAACTGAAGTACAAATGACCATAATGTTTTATTATTATTAAATCGTATCGTTGCTCACAGTCTAATGCATAGAAGAATATACCATTTGCATGATAAGAACATCATATGACCCAGGGTAAATTAATTCTAGAAAGTAAAACAATCTATTACATTACGGGTAATATTTCATAGGTCAATTTTCCACTTACATCCGTAGAGATGAAATCACTTGGGGTGAATTCGGAACCAGAAAAGTGTCGAATTCATACTCTAGGTCTTAATTCGACACTTTTCGATGCCGAATTCATACTCCAGGTGTTAATTCGACACTTTTAGATGCCGAATTCATACTACAGGTTTTAATTCGACACTTTTAGGAGCCGACTCCATACTCTAAGTTCTAAAATGCCAAAAATGTCAAAAACTTTGAAAAGCTAACCCTAATATTTTGCGTATGTCAGATTCTAATTGCGCGTATTCATAGGGAACCGTTACGATTTTTGGCATTGCGACATTTTCAGTTTTTTCGACTTTTTCGAAACCTTTTAAATTTCCCCATATGTTAAATAAATGGGTTGTTAAATTGGAGCAAAGTTATGGTTAGCTTAGGTAACCCTAATATTTGCGTGTTTCAGATTCTTATTTCGCGAGTTTATAACGAACCGTTACGATTTTTGACATTGCGACATTTTCGGATTTTTCGACGTTTTCGGAACCTTTTAGATTTTTTAAATTTTCCAATATGTAAAATAAGGGTCATATTCGATCCGGCCTTCGCTTTACTAGACAGGCTGTGGAGCTCGATACAGACAAGATAGTAATATAATTTTTACATACCCCTGTAGAGTTTTTGATTGTGCATCTTTTGATATATGAACCGTTTTTTATCCCGATTTTGA
>SCLF01183552.1:0-17825 GCA_004367975.1 Mesochordaeus erythrocephalus
CACCCGACCATAAATAAAAAACCATCAGGACCATAAAAACTGAGTACCCTACACAGGTGGAAACGTTGGTATATAACCAGTGTTTCACTAGTGTAAAGTATTCAGTTTGAAAACACTTCATCTGAAGACATTAGAATTTAATAAAATCAAAAACCACTAAAAATGGTATGATTATTATTTAGAGAAGCAGGGCAGTTCGATAGGTCAAATAACACACCTATAGTATTCTCCCAAAATTTCGTCCAAATATATAATCCTTAAAATTTTCTACGCATTTATATATTCCTAGCAATTCTCGTGCAGATGTTTCTCAAGCGCATTCGGTTTGCTTTAGCTTATAGCTATATACAGCCATTATGTTTTCAATATTCTTTGTATTTTCTCTTTGCTTCAATTCACTGCCTACTGCTATTGATGAAGCATCAGTTTCTTGTACGAATTTGTCGCTTAAATTTGGTCGTGTTAGTAAAACTCGTTTTTTGAATTGTTCAATTAAAAATTTCTATTCGTTTTCATATGTTTCATTAATGGTAAATTTGTGTTTTCTTTAATCTATCATATAATGGTGATGAATTATTTGAATACATAGGTTCGTCACTGCTTACGCCTTTAAATAATTTCATAGTAGCTATCCGTTGGAAAATGTTTTCCGCAGTTTTAGCTCCCATAGGCATTCTACGGTATCTATATGTTGTCAATGTGAGTGGATCTACTATAGTAAATAGTCATCGCTGAGAATCGTTTAGAGTTATAGATAAATAAGCTTTTGTTAAATAGCAATTTATATAGTCTATGATTTGCCATTTTTCCCATTATGTCGTCAATTTTTGAAATATTAAAGTTGGATGAAATTATTACGTTATTTACGCTTCTAAAATCAGATACGAATCGTATACTTCCGTCTGGGTTTTTAACTGAAATGAAAGTACTAGTAATTACGCTTATATTTGTATCCTCTTCAATTACACCGACCTCTAGTAACTTTTCAATCTCTGTATGTACTATTTGTTTTGTTTTATAGGGCATAGGGAATGATTTGCATTCTTATGGAATATCAGATGTAAGTTTCACTCCGTATTCTATTTCACTTACTTTCCTATGTCATAACTAGCTTTACTAAATACATCTGCAAATTCTAGTAAAGTATTTTCAACTTGTTTACGCTGATCTATTGCTATATTACTACCTATTTTACATAATTTTAAATCTAATTCCGGTAGGTTCGGACAGTCATCCAATAGGATTACTTGTTCCGCTTTACTATCTCCTAGTATTTTTTCTGATTGGTATGATGTTGATTGCATCTTATCTATTTTCCACTACATTACATCGCATGTCTATATTTTCAGGTTTAGGTATTCTAGCCATGTTTTCTGTTAGCATGTTCCAACGGATGATCGCAAAATAACATTTTTCGCCATAATTTCTATTATATGTAGTACATTTCCTATTATCGCTATTATTTCCCAACAGACATATGAAGTTTTATAATTTCTGGGTGTCCAATTAAACATGACAAATTCGGCGTTCCAATGATTATTTAAAACCTAACGCTCCCTAATTTCATTCTACATCTATTAAAATGTTTACAATTATAAACGAGTGTGCAGAAAAAACTTCTGTCGAAAACGCTCCCTTTAATTTCGTAACTTTATTTGATTTAACTAGCTGTTTACGTTCTAGAAATGGGTGGTGTTCGCTGATGAGCGATACACTTGAACCCGTGTCCAGTAAAATATTAGTTTTAAATTGTTCCTTGTTATTCTCTAACGAAAATATTCTCATAGCTTTGTTCTCCATTTTTTAAAGTAAATTATACGCAAAAAATTTGTTAATTATTCTTTCGTTATGTTTTTAATTTTTTCTGTTGTTTTTATTATATTTTCTTTACATACATCTAGCATATTTACATTACACATTAGAATTGTCTGCCGGAAATTGAGTACTCACGTTATAGTCGTGTAGACTCTTATGTCTCCATAGAATATTTCTATACAAACAATTTGTTTATAATACTGTTGTCACGTAGTCTATGTAGGTTCTTTTTCCTTTCTCTCGCAATAATTAGTTATCGCAAAAGATTTTTGTCGCTTAGTCTATGTACGTAATTGCATGGTGTCGCAAAATAATTTGTGTTTTAGAATTTGTCTCCAAATATTTTTGTCGCACAGTAATGCATTGACGTCATAGGTTGGTTGGGAAATTATGCATTAATTGTATATCCGGCTTTTTACTTAAAATTGCCTGAATGCAAGTTTAACACCTAAAACGGTTATGTTTCGCTACTGTTCCCTCTTTCTCGACTCTTGTATTACAGTTGGAACTGCTTGTACGCTTGCATCAAATACAGTTCTTAGTTCTCGCAAAAATACAGGTTCATTCTCATCTACTTCTTGTTCTAACTTCGCGATGGCTTCCCATCTTTCATGTTCATTCCTAGCAAAATTTTCCCTCTCAAATTTTATGAATTCCTGTAAGTACGATTACTCTTAGTCAACGTACAGTAAATTAATTGTTCATCCGATTTAAATGCTCCTATTTTTTCGCTATTTTCAAATCTCCTATGAACCGTTCTACATGCTCATGATCATTACCCTTCCAATTGGGTGCTGCTATATTTACTTTGTACTCACTAGTTGTCAAAGTAGTATCTATTTTGTCCGTCATCTTAGCACCCAATTGTATTTCACTGTTACTGATCAAATGTTTCTTAGCACATCCTAATTTCTTTGCAATAGTAACAGGTTCGCTGAACCTGTTCCTTTTATAATATTTTAACACTATTTATTTATAATATTTTAACACTATTCCTTTTATAATATCCTTCTTGTATGCCAATATGCCAAGCTCACTGTCCACTTGGGCATGTGGTAATCGTTGTATCTTTAGTACTGTATTCCATTAATCCCCTTAATGTTACAGTTATTCCATAGTAATCTCTTATCACTAATTTAATTCGCAAAAACATTTATACCTATCTTAATTGTTTCTAACACTATGTTAATTCAATACACATTTCATTCTCCGCTTATAACTAATTCTCCAGTACTTTATTACCATAGAGTACTATAGTACTTTTGTACTCAGGTACTATAGATCACGTATAACTACTCAAGTACTATTCAGCAAGCACTATTGCTTCTCATATTGTTACATTAGTAGATATCCGCTAGTACTTTTACCCAAGTTCTGTTATTCAATTACTATTCAATCAAGTACTAATTAATCACGAAGAATTTTCAATGACTCTTACTAAATACTGTTCAGTTACGTACTATTAGTCGCAAAGTGCGATTTCAATAACTATTACTAAGTATTATTCAATCAAGTACTGTTAGTCACAAAGTGTGATCAATTCCTATTACTAAGTACTGTTCAATCAAGTACTGTTAGTCGCAAAGTGTGATCAATTCCTATTACTAAGTACTGTTCAATCAAGTACAGTTAGTCGCAAAGTGTGATCAATTCTTATTACTCAGTACTGTTCAATCAAGTACTATTAGTCACATATTATTTCCCTTGAGTACTGATTTTTAGGATTTTCTGTGGTTACTAATTTCCTGGTTCCAATGTTGGCTATTTTGATAGATCTGTGTACCATGCATACAGTATCCTGCATTATTTTACACTTACTTTTTGCATATCTTGCCATTACTTTCATATTTTTTGTTGTTTTGCATGTTTTTTGAGTGTTTTATTTCGTGTTATTCTTATGCATTGTTGTGCCATTTGTACGCTCAGTAATTTGCTTCATAAATGCATGCAAATCGCTATTTATTATATTGTATGCAAGCTTTTAAAAGTACCTTTTTTCCATGCTTTTCTTTAAATAAATATACGCTCCTTTTATACTTTATGTCACGTGTATCGCCGCTCCTTTTGCAAGTTTTTAAACCCATGCATGTTCTATGCATATAGTATTTTACAAGTGACAAGTATTCTACGCATTAATTTCCGGTATTTCGTAATTTGATATCATTATTTTCTGTACTATTTTGAAGGTTCCACAATTTTCACAATCAATTCGTATATTTCGTCTAGTGTAACACAGTATTTACCATTACTTTCTGTACTTTCTATATTGTTTCACAATTTTTTAACATATTTTTTCCTTACTTCACAAATTTTTAAGCTTCCATAAATATTTTTGCGCATTTTTCGAACATTATTCAAATTTTGCCAAACATTTTCGGTTATTTTTCAATTTTTTACGCATTTTTTGAACATTGTAACACTCATTTATATCATTCTTACATGTTTTAACACGTTTTTACGCTTTTGGACATTTTTTAACTTTTTCATAAAAATCTTTCGCTTATTTTTAATCGTTTTTCAATTTTTTCCAAAATTTTGAGAGTAATCTGGCCCTTATTTACTATAATAAACAATTTTGGAACATGTTTTCACTGTATTTCACGCTATTTCAAAACAAAACAATTTTCAACAAATTCAATCATTTACACTCTTTTCTAGAAAATTTTTGAGCAGTTAAAAGATTTTCGCAAGTTTTTACCATGTTTTCCACGCCTCTGCCAGCAGTTTCCTCCTATTTTGACATGTGAAAAAATTTCGGCTATTTTTACCAACGTGTCGACGCTATTTTTGCACTCTCTGTGAAGCCCCCAAAGCAAATTTTTCCATCCTTCTCATTTTTAAGCATTTATCCTGTGGTATTAAGGGTTACCCCTAATAATGTATATTTTTGTTCCACTTTTTACACGTTTCGGACTCCTTATGGCCTCCCAAGCGCTCGGGTTGCACCTTTGACCGCTTGCACCAGATGCAGGTGGCTTGTCTGGTGTGAGGGGTTAAAGTATACATTTGTGCAATACCTGATGAGGTCGTTGCGGCGGTTAACTGGTTAATCGCTCAAATTGCTCTCTTACTCACTTCCCCTGTTGCTTTCTGTGTCCGTAATAAGTCTCGCTCTTGATATCTTTATTTTCAAGTCTTCCTTTCTTAGCTCTAACTCATAATTCCCCCTATACCTCAACGTTAGGGCAAGGATCAAGATTATTTGTCAACAAGCAAAACCCAGACTCATTGATAGTCTTTAACTCGGGCGTATAACTTGGTCCAATATACACCTCTCATTAGTGGAAAATATAATTGACATTGGTTTATCTGTAACTAGATAACTAACCAAGTGATTTCTGTATGCTGAAATGTTGGACTTTCTATGGACAAAAACAATTTTTTTTACAACGGAAAAACAGATAGAGGAAATAGAGAGAACAATGCAGTTAATGATGTAGTATATTACTTAAAGTTGTGAAAAGTTTCTTTTTTATGCTATAATTCCAGGGCACATATTTTTTAATTAATAAAATCCAATTACGACTGAGAAAATGGCATTCACATTCACAACGGTCAGTTTGGACTCTATCTCTCAGGCACCAAATTGTACATTTTCGTCCATGGACCCTGTTTTAGTGTTTTTAAAGGCATAGACGTAGTTGAATATTTGATTGAACCATAAAAACCGTTCAAATTGCACGTGGAATTTTTTTGGTGATCATTTTTAGACTAGAAGTAGTGCCGGAAGTTACAGCTGAAAAACTGAAATTGATTATGTTTAAACCAAAGTCACACGGAATTGTTACCCGAGGCGACCATGTCAAAACTGGCCTCCCCCATGTTCAAGTGGGAAGTGTTCAGTTAACGAGACTTAGTGTGTCTGATAGTTTTTTCTTGCGATTCTGAATCTGTTTTCAGAATATCTAAAGTTACACGGCGTCATATAGTTAAATAGTTATAGTAGTAGATTGTCGTTCCAATCGGACATACTTCACGAAATCACATTTTTGAATTCTAGTGGCTATAACTACATAACGGGTTAGGAATTCGGGATCAATCTTATGAGAAGAGATTTAGCTGATATCCGATTATCGCAAGAAAGAACTATTAGACTCACTAAGTCTCGTTAACCCATCACTTCCCACTTGAACCGAGGAGCAAATTTTCACAGGCGACCCGTTAGAAATTTCGTAGATAAAATTGTGTAATTTTCACCAAAAATAGTCAAAATAAAATGGTAATGAATACAAGCTACCGTAAATGCAAGCTGCCTTACTATGTAATAAATTTGAACTCCACAAGCAGCTTGACTCTAAACCAAATCTATTGAGAACTGTATGATTTGAACGCATATTCATTATTAGCAATGCGAATTCTGGAGATTCAAATAATTCGATTAATATCCATGGAAAAAATGTACAATATCCCAAATCGTTTTTGTGCTATGTGGTAGAGGCAGCAGTGTGCGGAAACGTGAGTATACTGAAACTACTGGATGAAGCGAAAAATAAAGGTAACTGTTATTATGTCCCAGTGCTTTGCCCGGAGCAATATTTACCGTTGAGAATTTGAAAGAAGGAAGCTATGCTATCTGGTTATTTAACGGTGTTAAAATTATATTGATATTTATTAACGATAAAGTATGAAAATCGGAATGTAACGGGTTACCACGTGAAATTTCACTCAAATAATATTTTCTCGGTCAAATATATAGCTAGAAGTCCAAAAGTTCAGGGTACCTAGCTTAATAACGAAATATATTATTGGCATTTTTTTGTAATTAATTGTTATCTATTTGTTTACAAACAGGCCCATAATATAAGCGTTAGAACGCGAAATTTAATTCAAATAATATTTTCTCGATCAAATAATATGCCTAAAAATCCAAAAAATTCAGCGTACCTAGCATAATAACAGATATGATTTATTATAAATTAGTAGAAATTATTTGTAGCACTTCACAGCTTTTCGATTTTATTCCCCGTATGGCAATTATAAAATTTCACATTTTTTTAAATGTCTGATTCCCCAAAAATTGGTCTCATTGAACGTCAACGGATGTCCGCTACATTACTTCTCAAGCGGTCGACCCCGAATTCCTAACTAGTTATGTAATAGTAGCTACTAGAAGTCAAAAATGTGATTTCGGGCACCATGTCCGACGCGCGATGACTCCAGTCATTTATATTTTACTTTCCTTATAATGTTGCCTATAATAATTAAAAATGACTACATTATCTGTACGGATGACTTTGATATACGTGGTAATATACGTTTACTATTCTACAACTAAATAGAATTACGAAATTCGGCTCTAATTTTTAAATTTAGAATTCTCCGTACAACACCCCAATATTGATGAATCACCATTTCCTTCGTCTTGGACTTTCAGCATACATTGAATTATTATAAAATTTTGCCGGTTTATAGACTATGCCATGCTCCATCGAATGGTATTTCTCTTTCGAAGATAACTACTTTGGTTACGGTATAAATTATAAACAAAGTAACAAAGCACTAAGATATAATAATAGTTACCTTTATTATTCTCTTCATCCAGGAGTCTCAGTAAACGCCCGTCTCTGCACACTGCCAAATAGCGCAAAAAAAATGCCTGAGAGCTATTGTACTAAATCTAAAAAATATACTTTCAAGAGATATACCGTTAGATCGGCAATGAGCTAATCTTTAAGTTGATCGTTATTTGAGTCAGATTGATTTTTGTAGATATACGTCGCAGGCAACCTTTTGGTTACTTATGAGCAACAACAAAAACGAGCAGCTTCCATCTCCAAAATAAGCAATAACCAATATTACCTAAGAGTATAAAGGCATTGAATCCAAACGTCTTTCAACCGATTTTCACCGTCATACTGCTTCTACCCGTCGCATTACTTGAGAGCACTAGGTGGAGGTAAATGAATCTTTCGAGTTCAACACTTTATGATGTTTCCTCCGATATCACTGGTGGTGGAGATAACACCATGTGAAGGTAAATGAAGCTTTCAGGTTTAACACTTTATAATTTATTTAAATATTGATTCAATAATCATAATTGTATGCTATACACAGTCATTTGATTTTAAATTGAAATGTAGCACTTATTACAGATTGGAGTATTATGGGTCTTGCAACAGCCTTTTTGACAACAATTTGTTGTGAATCCATATTAAACATAATGAATTTCAGTTTTAAACCGACACTTCTGGCGCTACCTTCGGTCTAAAAATGGGGGCAAAAATGATGTAATGGAGAAATAAATAAGACCAAAGGCTTTTTTGCATCTTCGTCTAAACCATAGTGAAATATACGAAATGTCTATTATCAGTCATACTAGGTGGAATACAGACCCAATACCCTGAATACTTATTTCTACGTTTACTTAAGTGTACTAGGTGTATATTCGGCTTATAAACGTTGAATATGAATATTGAACGCTGCGGAAATAACAATAATTGGAAATATTTATTCTCGAATCGTGGTCCAATCTAAATCGAATAAATCAAGTTGACTAGCTAGTACGTTGCCCTAACAAGCCTATTGTTGACCACTTAACTGTGACTTAACTTTTATTTGGAATACATAAAAGTAGATTACGCCCTTCACGTATGGTTTACTATATATAGAGAATGTTGTACAGTTCAACCCATTCTTTTTATACAAATTAACCAACGATAAAGAATAACCAAATTCGTATTTTTTAGCTAAAGTATTTGAAAAGATTGATTTTATAAATCTGTACTATACGTACAAGTACGTAACTGTCCGTATCCACTGGAGACCACGCAGAGACTTCGAAGCCACAGTAATCGAATGAACAAGGCCTTGCAGTTTGAATTTTACACAGTGATTAATTAAGAAGGCAACGTAGAGTCAAGGGGAGCAAAACATCTGTATCCGAAACAAGTGGCGATAGCCGTCACGCAGTATGATCAAGCTAAGATTGGGGTACGCGAACTTGCAAATCAGTACAATAATTCAAGTAAAAATACAAGTGAGTGCGGAATTAC
Source organism: Mesochordaeus erythrocephalus (assembly GCA_004367975.1). Classification (NCBI taxonomy): domain Eukaryota; kingdom Metazoa; phylum Chordata; class Appendicularia; order Copelata; family Oikopleuridae; genus Mesochordaeus; species Mesochordaeus erythrocephalus. Next base: position 8,808 of record SCLF01183552.1, read on the forward strand.
TGGACAAAGGAAGTGTATAAATGATTAAACAGCAAGCGGATTCCAACAAGATGATCCACGAACAATATCCGCTTTCAGGACTTAGCACTCCAACGAATGTCGGAAGCCGAACTGGCAACGAAGAGAAACAATGCAGGAGGACGAGCTATGCTTCGAATCTGGCATGTTTGGTCGTGGATGGTTGGCCGCGGATCAGTGCGCCATTTTTTTGTGTGACGACCTTGGTCACATGGCTGCTTCCCGAAAGCACTGCCCGGAAAAAAACTTTTAAAGCGATAAATAGTAAAGAGGATAGTAAGGAGTCTAGTGGAATGTCCCAGTTGTTTGGAGAAGCAGGAGTATGGAACAGTCCTTGTACAGTATTAATTTACAGTGGGTCTGAGGTATCATTAATACCTCTTTGCGCAGACCACAGAGTAACTAATTTAGGATACACTCACGTTGAATCTGAAGGTGGAGGGAGGTGTTATAGGAATTGTATACTATATTGGGCACTGATATCTTACAAAGACAAGAAAAAGTGGTAGTTGATTCGGTAGTTGACATAAGATGACATAATTTCAGGGACATAAGGTGCCCATATATGGAAATAATTGTTTCAACAGTAAAATACTAAATAAATTAATTACAGCAGCCTCAATATATCAACCACCCGTAACCGGGAGGGTGAAATAGGACTTAATACACCCCTCACGAAGCTGAGGATGCTTTAGTAACCGCATTACGTGAATACCACGACTAGCAACATGCATGACGGAAGTGCAAACCGCGAATGTAGGCCAAATAATGGAGTGACGACTACGCGAAAACGAAAGAACCATTTGACTCCCTTTTTAGAGCCCTAACTAATACAATTGGGAGGCGTTCCATAGACGAATTCCATAGAATTACAAGGTGACAGAGAAACAGAGCCAGCACTGGAGGAATAGACGCCAAAGGAAATCAGCAGAGCATATAAGATGGAACTTAACTCTTATAGCCAACCAGAACGAGATAAATCCCAACTTACTATTCATAACATTATGAAAATGTAATGCATTGTTTCACACTAACACCTATGCATATTCGCTGGGAAGGCGATTAGGCAAAAATGGATCAAAAATCGGCATAGGGCAGAGAAAAATCCATTTTCGTTAAAATCGTCAATTTTACGGAACATTTCCAGTAAATTCTCCGAAATTGTACCAAATTTTCAAAATGTTGAACTTCAGAAGTTAGTACATTGATAGAACATAGGGCAAGGAAGAACCTAACAACGTAACGGTGCCGGACGATACTCACAATAAAATATAATTTTAAACCAGTATTATGGGCGGACTAGATGGTCTCCATCGCAACGGCTAAAACAGAGGCTAAAACTTCCACATTTCAAAAGTTTAATTCTTCAAAAAATAAACTTTCGATATACTAAATTTCAGAAAATCAACGGCTTCGAACAAAATCTGCATTGGAGATTCTGCATGGAGAGCTGCAGTTACAATTATTATTATTTTTTTTAATTTAAAGTGCGATCACGCCTGTAAGCGTGGGAGTATTATCGAATGTTTGCCAAACAATGGACGTAGGTCAAAAAAATGACGATCAGCCACAAAAAAACGAGTCGAAAATCGGTACCTGATCTGCGAAAAATCCATTTTTGATAAACTCTTCGATTCTAAGAAACACTTCTCCGAAAATGTGCATTTTTTTCAAAATGGAGCTAGGACTTCAGAAATTAGTAGTTAATGGGACGGACAAAACAGCAAAAGTGGAATTAGAGTCTCACATCGGAACGGTACGGCCAATGGAAATAAAATTGAAATGCATATCTTGAGTGAACCAGATGGCCTAGAGTCTTCATTTCAGCGGCTAAGAGTTAATGTTCTAAATTTCAAATTGTGTTTAAAATAACCATAGAACCGTAGAAACGGGTACGAATAGTCAACGAGAGTACTGGAGGGCTTGATCTTTAAAATGTTTTTCAGGCGAACATCGAAGCCGAACCCGATATTATAGACTCATATAGTCACATATATCATTGTTGTGCTCACGTGATGGAAAACACACATTAAAAAACACGCTGATTAGATGGCGTATGTATCTCCATAGAAAAAAATTATTTGTGCACCGACTCCAAAGGGCTATAGTACGCAAAGATATTATCTGCACAACAAGAAAAATAGAAAAAATGTTCAAGTCAAAAAATCCGATGAACTGAAGGCCCAGGTTGTCTAAGGAGACCGACAAGAATTAAAAAATAAATCAGAGGATAAAAGGAGGATGAAATACTGTTGCAAGTAATGGAAAATACGAAAATGAACAGATGTCCGATTCAATAAAAAATGAGGAAATACAATACTATCTAAAAAATCGGAATAATTTGAAATTTAGGAACGCATTTAGCGACGCAAATGGTTCGAGTTTACCAAGACCACAGTGGTCATCCTGGTATTGCAAACACCAAGCAAACATTTCGTAGGGTTTAGTTGACAATTGTTAGTATTAGATTAAATCAAAGTTTGTACATTTTGCTAGAGAAATAAGCCTAATCTTAAGCCACATAAGCCACCGATGCTGCAGTTTATTACGCCCAGTGAACCATGCAAAATGTCGCCATTTACCTGATTGGATCACTTTAACTGACGGGCAGGGTAATTCTGTACATAATGGTAACTGTGGACTACTTTAACAAGAAAATGTCGATGGATGTCATAATCCGCTAAAGAAGTTATGCATGCGTGTAAAATAATTATGTGTAATGATAATGATATCGGATTATGAAAAGGAGATTTCTGGACAATTTACTGAAAATGTTCAACATCGACGTGTTAAACATGCACACTCAGCTTACCATCCGCAAGCAAAAAAAACTTTAGAAATTAGGTTGAAGCCGGAGCTATGTCAGGATTCGTGGGACTTGAGGATTTCGGAGGTAGTACAATGGATTAACTGAACGGTCAATGAGATCACAAGAATATCCCCATTTCAAATAATCGAGAAGAAGAGGGAATATCACACATAACCCCTTTACTTTCAATAATAATAAAATTGCGAACGTCGCGGAAATACTGAAACAAGTTTACGACCGTCAATTTGTAGAAATGACAAAAATTATATCCAAATTTGGAAACCCAATATTCCGGGTATTTGTAGAAGGTCAACAGGTACTATTAACGAATCCGGTGGGGATGGAGAAATTCACTGTTCCACAGTGTATCGGAATGGAGTTTCTTATGAACTGAAACAAAAATCTCGTAGCAACATATTGACCCGAAGGGTAGAAGAGTTAAGAAAATTTGTACCACAAATGAAGAAGTTCGAAAGCCAACAAGCCTCTCTGAAAAAAGCTCCATCCAGCTATGGAAGACTATTCATGGACTATACATGGAAATCGAGCAGCTAAAGAAAATTGTAAAATAAATGGACATGGAACGAGAGGGAATGAAAATGCAGTTAGAAAGTACAATTGAAAGCGAGGAAGAACTAGAAGGCATGCTGAAAGTGGCGCATGAATACGAAGGCAATAAGAAAATAACAATTGAAGCACCTGAAAACGGAAATGAGAAACCAGAAATAATAGTTGACACAATCAAGGAGGCAATCAAGTTACAAGGGGATTAATTGAGACCTCAAGGAAAAAGTTGTTTGCCGAAATGGATCCCACAATGGATACGGAAGTAGCGACAAAATGTGAAATAAATAGAAGTTGTACAAGAGAATGAACCAATGGTGTCAGACAAAGAAATGTAAATGGTGGTTTGCAAATTCCGCCTACTATGGCAGAAAATACTACGTTTCCTAAAATATTGGTAAAATAATGGACCGTTAACATTCCGTTAACAACCGGGCCAAACCTAAAGAGAAAATTATCCAGTAATCTGCACTATACGAATTAGCATATTCTTTTAAACGCAAGTTTTCGACTTTTTTTATTTCTAGGATCACTTTCGGTTGTAATTTCCACAAAATATCCGCGATAGAAGTTTGTGAAGAAATGTGGTTAACGTCTTCATACGGAAGACAATGCTATCTTAAATAGTAAAGAAGCCGAGCTCTTCCGCGTGCCATTCGTTAGGTACCATTTGTTCACTGCATTTTAAAAGTCATTTTCTACTTAAACTCATAACGCGGTAAAATACCAAGTGACTCCCAACTCCAAAAAAATAATTTTTGATTTTTAAGTCGACCAAAAATTAGGTCAGATGGTCAGGATTTTCCATAAAATTTAAGTATATTTGTTCAGTTTTAGTGTGAATCAGTCGCTATTTTCTGTTCAACTAATGGGTTAATATAGTTTGTTTATTTTTTTTCTTTTTGGATTCAACCCGATTTAGGAGATTTTCTTTTGGGAGCCAGCTTCTGTATTGATTTTTTAAACTGTCAAAAATTGATAAATCGAAAATCTGCAATTATCACATAAGAGTGCATATTTTCGGCAATGAAATTTTTTTTCAAGTATCAATGTAATCTTTCCATTTCCCACAGCCATATGCACAACGCATCCGTTCTGATTCATTTCGATAAAGCACAACATTATTAAATTGTCTTCTGTCAACCATTTTCGATTCACCTTTGTGCTTGAATCTTTTTTGTTCGGATTTTCCTGAACGGTTTTCCCACGAACAGTATTTCACTTTTGATATAAAACATGGCTGGAACTTGAATTTTGTTTCATTGAAGTCAGTGGTAGCCTTTACGTATGGGTCGAAGTCATCGTTGACTACTTTGTAAGGCGTGAAGGAATCTTGATAAGAATAATGTTGCCACATAGAATTTCTCGTCGCCTCTAGATTATGTTGTTTAATTTATTTCCCACAATTACATTCCCAACGTCGAATGAAACAAAACAAATAGTACATACAGAGATTGAAAAGTTACTAGAGGTCGGTGTAATTGAAGAGGATAAAAATATAAGCGTAATTACTAGTACTTTCATTTCAGTTAAAAACCCAGGCGGAAGTATATGATTAGTATCTGATTTTAGAAGCGTAAGTATCTTAATAATTTCGTCCAACTTTAATATTCCCAAAATTGACGACATAATGGGGAAAATGGCAAATCATAGATACTATATAAATTGCTATTTAACAGAAGCTCAGCGATGACTATTTACTATAGTAGATCCACTCACATTGACAACATATAGATACCGAAATAAAGATATGAACTCTTAAGTACTCTTAAGTATGAACTCTACAGCTAGGCAAAAACATGCGACAACCTTTATTATTTTTAAGAGCTTTAAGCAATGAAAAGTTGACGATATAAGAAAAATAGAGGAAATAAATACTATCAGTTTTGATATTAAACCTGGCGACCTAGAAATACGAGAAGGAGTCAAAACGGCACAAATTAATAGTAAATATATTGTGAAGATAAAGTTTGGATACGACCTTTTTATGCAGAGCACGTGCTTACATCTCTACACAATCACGGCAATTAACTAATAGAAATAATAGGAAATATAAGGATAGAACTATTCCTATACCTCGCGATGTAAACGAGCGATTGTCATTAGATATAATGAAATTCGGAAAAATAAGCGTAGATGACTTTCAAGATTTTTGCGGTATGAAATGTTAAAACGCGATAAAAGTGTATGCGTAAGAGACGCAATAATAAAAACAATGTATGCAATGGGGACATGGTGGCTGCATTAGAGAATTGGTGGAAATATTAAACATTGTCCACATCACCAACATACCGCCAAACAGTCGAGGAAATTCGATTGCAGAAAATACTATTGGGAGAATACAGACGGAGTTAAGGATAATACAGCCCAAAAACTCAGGGGATGACTTGGACGTAGCAATGAGTATGAGTATATTTAAGCTAAACATGCGGGCACCTAAGCGAAACGTAGATTGGGTAGCAACTACCAACATGAAGCGGATCTAAAATAGGATCATTGAATACACTAATGAGAAAAGCGTATATAACTGCGGAAGAAATGAGGAAAAGTTGGATACAACAAAAAATGGACGATTTAAAAAAGTTAGAGCTAGAATATAAATACGGAAAAGTATATATATACAAATGGGGACTTAGTTAAAGTCAAGCAGGTACAGATAGCTGGAAAGTTAAAACAGAAATTTAGAACGTACTGTAGAAAAAATTACCGAGTTTTACGAGTACTAACATTCGCAGATAGATAAATCGGAAAATGTTAGACCGGGGAGGATGCGAATGCCTATGAGATTCTGCAAACGAGTAATGCACAAAGGGGATATACTTGATCAGTTGGATCAAGATGAAATTGTGCATCCCGAAAATTTGAGATGAAAGATGAGAAATGAAGATGGAAAAAAGATGAGATGGACATGATTTTGAGAAACCAGACGCGGAAACTAGGAACAAAAGTCGGTACCATTTAAGGCCCAGGCGAAAATAAACAGATAGAGAAATAAATAGAGAAATAAATAAGCGAATCCACTAATAATGTAGTTAAATAATAGTGCAATTGTTAATAATATTAATTAGGACCATAACCAAGTTTAGGAAATTTACTAAACCAACAGTTTTTGCAAGTAACCTTTCCAGAAACACTTAGCAATTGTCAATTTCAAAATTAGCAGTCATCCGAGTAAAAATGGTTACTCGGCCAAAAATAACTTCGACACTAGAATTCCGGGAAACAGCTTCGTGAGTGTTAGTCGAGTAAGTGATATAAAATAGAATGATCCGATAAGTACTCTAGAAAGCGGAAATGTACGTAGAATTGCGTTAAGACGGGGAACAATTATGACACTAATTTTATTAATACAACAAGCAAGTGTAGGGAATGTTACAACCTGAGGGAAATGGCAAATATTTAAAGATTCATAGTTAATTTTAGGAAATTTAGTTGAATAGCCTATTTCAGAATCTACAGCCAAATAGTCACACATAAATGTAACGGGATAATAATAATAGTAAGAGATGTGAATGATTCAGCGTAGTCCGCACGCATGCAGGTGAAGGCTGATGGAACACACAAGTATAGACATGGAGCCACTAATGTCTAAATAATCAAAATAATACGCGCATCATCACAGGATGACGTGAATAATCACAATATAATAATCGAGTCATCAAGAAAGACGAAGCATATAAAGAGACGCAACCAGGAAAACATGTCCCAGTATTGAGATACACGAATAAAATGTTTTTTTGTATGGTTTGCGGGAGCGGTTATACGATGGAATGATAACAGGCTGTTAACATTCAATAAAGAGCTAGGTGTGGTGATAGTACCAACACAAGCGGTACTGATTTCCGGTGAAGAACACATGATAATAGAAACAGTATATGACATACCATTATTTGAAGTAAGAGGAGATTGCGAATAGATAAAGAAAAACAATACAGAAGTGCGAAAGTGGATAAAGAAACAAGGAATAAACATGTTACGTACTTTAAGGACGGTATGAATAGAGTAGGCGCACACAGATGCGTTTTCGGAGTACAAATGGAGTACAACGAGAAATTATGTATTTCTAGTTTAATAGAATCTAATGATTCAGTGATTTTAGAAAACTGTAGACGTAAAAACTTTTTGGCAAGTAAATGCCTCATGTAAAAATGTATGTCAAGTAGAACCTCGGAAAATTTTGAATTTACGTGTGATCAAATAACATTGAAAGAGCGAGAACACAGTAACATACAAGAAAACGTACCTATATATAAATCAGAAGATACTATATTTGATTTGGAACATGTAAGCGACGATTATAATTTGAATTTTCAGCGAATAAGCGAGATTTTGGAAAAACACACCGAAGACATTAAGTCGACCAGAGATAGCCATATGACTTTAAGTGTAGTATTTTTAATTCCCTGGCTTAGTGGTACGATTATCGGTATTTGTAAACATGTCAAAACAAATGCGATATTAAGTACAGTAAACAACAGAAAATAGAGATTTAAGTAAGACAAGTTATTGAAATAATGTAAAAAGTATGCAATTAAACGGATTAATGAAACAAAAATGACTAAGCTTTTCCAGAAAATTAACATTACTGCAAATCTCAACGCGCATATTCAACTTTAAATATTGGCTCATTCGGTTAAAGGATATATTATTTTGACCAAACATGCAAACTGAATGTGAGGTCAACGAATTTGCATTTGACGAGGTCAACAGTGATGTCGTCACAGTAATAGAATGCGGGGAGGATGTGGGAAACCTTTCCGACATTTCTGATGATTCAGACACAGAGTCCATTTATTCGGACGCGGACATGTATACAGACGATGACTGGGAGACGGAACCGGAAATGAGCGATTTATTGGAGGAAATGGACATAACCGATGAGGTTACAGAAATAGGCCAATTAATCCAGGCGGTACCGGAAGTGGATTTATCCGAGGAACTGGCAGTGGACCATGCCATAGAAGCAATGGGGGTAAAATTTCGCAAACGAAAAATCAGCGACGACAATATGGTAACTATTCTAGCACCGTGTGTCAGCATTGATGTACCATGCAGCACATACAAGCCAGTCGAGCGCATCTTCCGGTGCACGAAAATACAGCGTAAGCTGGCAGCAATACGGAAAATACATATACCACCACCGCAAAATAAACAACTATCAGCTTTTCCATTCATACACATGAAACTTACTTTCAGAGTCATTGATCGCTATGGCCCAATAATAGTAGTACGGTCCGATAAGGACAACGTCCACTACCTAGCGATCAAAAAAGCCGACGCGGATCACATCCGGTTTTTGGACCAAATGTCGCTCATGGCGGAAAAAATTAATATTAAGCGCGCGGTGATAAAATTTATTAGCCTTTCCCTAACCGAGAGGCCACGAGAAATAAACGGTCGGTATATACCGAAGAATCTAATACTCTAATTCGGCTCCAATCATACCTGTTTATGTTAAGTTCTCGGTAAATAAAGTGATAACTGGGAACTACAAAATACTATCATCTCTAAATATCGTAATCATAGCAGTTCCGCAAAAAAGCGTGCACTTAACCGTCACGGTATATAAATAATTATTGCTCACGGTATTATTTGGCACAAGATTGCCAGTTCCCCTAACTTGAGCA
>SCLF01183663.1:0-10034 GCA_004367975.1 Mesochordaeus erythrocephalus
CCGCTCTAACCGAAATTATGGGCTGATTAACGAAAATGTGTGCCGAGCGACACACACTTCTGCGTACGGGTTAATAAATTATGATGGATAATATGACTGTGTTTGTACCCGCTTTCGTAGCTGAATGAGAAAAATATTGTATCTATTAGCGTAATAACCAATATGGGAGTAGGCCACTCGTAAGAGGACTAGTTTTCCACGTTATTAAACCTAACTGATTCTATTTCTTCAAATCTCAAAAGAGTAACATTTAGGCACTTAATGTGAAAATCATTCAGTGTTCAGTATTTCCGATTTAATAATTTATATTCGGGACAATCAGCGAAATGATAGTCGCCGACATTGTGCACGTTCCGGTGAATCAATTTAACGAGAGTAAATTAGAATTCATAGAATGCTGTTTTCAATTAACTAGTAAACATGAAACAAATGTAGCCTGCTATGTTCAGCGGAAATGTTCAAATCGCCGAAAGTCTTCCGAAAAGACTTATCAAAGTTCTGATTATAAAAAATAACTTTGCAGAAGTGAGTTAACTGTTCCTTCTATACCGCGTTAATAGCATTCGTTTCTATCATGTCTTACCAAGTGTCTGGTCCATTTTATTCTTTTGCTAAAAATAAAAAAATCGAACTTGTATAAGATGTAACCCGAGCAATACGTTTGATTTTTGGCCTAGTAGGCAATTGAGAAAGAAAATTGTTCGCTGAAGATAGTTATTTGTGGGAAGGGTGAACTCGGTACGGGGCCCGAACGACCTCTCGATGGGTGATGCGCGACAAAGCGGGAAGAGGGGATAGAGCGCGCGAGAGTAGCCGATCCATCCCAGCCCGCCGATGCCACCTGGTGAAATTTCTCACTTTTTCACCTCATTCTCGCTCATCTGCAATTTTTTTTTTATAATTTTTAGCCATTTTTGGCCTTGACTTCGACTGTTTTTTTTTATAACTATCTAGGACAATATAGGCTAGCGTTTGTTTGGAATAAAAGAAACGTGCAAACTAGTATAACTGCTACGGATAAGAACTTTTGACAATAACTCATATTCAAGTAACGTTTGTAACGGTCGAGGTCAACTGGTTGAAATGAGGTAACAGGCAGAGATAGAAAGAGAGAAAGAGAGAGAAATGGAAAGCCAAACGAAACCGAAGAATTAGAGAAATTTAACTAGAGAATGACCGTACCGCTAGGCGGTGCTTGGATTGAATTAGTCGACTTTATTTAATCGTTTATTTTCATATGTCAAGAGAAGGCTTCTTGTTTTTGCTCCGATTGAAAAGTCTTGTTTCAGCCCGTTTAAATAGAAATGTATGCACGACACATCGCGCTCTCCGGTCTCGATGTCATGTCAAAACCGTTTTATGCATTAAAGTCTGCTTACCTATGAAATTTCTATACGTTATAGCTATTTCTGCGTTATATTGCTTATTTGTATTGTAATGTGTATTGCACACACTTACGATACAAAACAATTGGCTATTTTGGTTCATTTATCACTTTTCATATGGTGGTGCATTACAGGTACCCCGAACACCGTCTACACAGATTTCGTGAGGCCAATTCAGCGCTGAATATTGTGACATAAGCCCCTCCATATATAATCCCCTCCATATCCCCTTCTAGTTCTGATCTGTTTTTCTGATGTTTACAGGTTTGAGTCTTGTATGTTGCAATCAATCATGGTTAGGCCTTAGGTTTACTAATACTATCACTAATTAACTACCTAGTAAACTCTACTTAAGACCTTTAGAATAAAAAAAACAGTACCGGCCACGAGTTAAATATTTATATCTGTCCATATGTATATAAAATCGGTGGATAGCGCGATGTGTGGTGCATTGATAGGTATATTCTAACTATTTAATCACCTCATGAGTAAGGTCATACGCGATGGATTTTATTCGGAAAGATTTTTCCGTTTTCGATGGCGCCAGCTTTGTTCAAACGACGCTTGCTACGATAACCATCACGATGCAATCGCTTGCAAATAATGATCCCCATCATTATGTGCATCCCTAATGACATTGAAAATTATGCACACACGGCATTCCTGTACATATAACTGTAAACAAATAATTTGCGACTTTTTCCTCTATCATGAGATCAATGTAATGAGGGGTTTATTATCATTTTTTTAACTTGTAAATCCCCAGCCGCGACGACAGCCTTACAGGTATATGTAGTGAGTCATGTCATGGGTATTCCATTTGGTGCGAGTAGAATCATTATTGCTGCAATTCATGAGATAGTGGTAGCGCTACGGAGTAAAATGTCGATAAAATTTTGCGGTGTGTACAATTTCGAACCTTTTTTATCCACGTCATTCTTCAGGAATGGGCGTCTGAACAAGTTCTTTGTTCATTCCGCCCAGCTCTCTCTCTCTTTCTCTCTTTATTTCCGAAATTTTCATACTCAGCGGTATTGAGAATAAGCGTCGGATAACACGGTAAATCCAGCGTATTTAATACGATGTTAGGCTGGAATCATCTAATATGACTACGTTGGTCATTTTGGTACATTTTATTGGAATTGAAAAAAATGTTTTTTTATATAGCCCTTGTGTGTTTATGTTGAGATACTAAGCTTAAGCCCCTGGGGCCCATATGACTAGCCTTGGTCGCCCTTTATTTTTGGTCCTCAGTGTTTTGTTAGGGAGTAAATATGTATAAAATTAGTATGAATGCAGACATTTTCCGATATTCCCCTTCTAAATCGAAAACAAAACGTGCTAATAGCATTCATACGTTAAACGTGCGTGAGTGTACCCAATTAATTTTTCCGCAGGTTTTGAAGCCGGAACCTGAAACGAAAGTTGGACTTGACATGCATTTTTGTTTGGCTTTTCACTCAAAATGCAGTTTTTTGCTTAGTTTATTTATGGCCTTTATATTGCGATTACATCGCCGCGAATTCCAAAAATGGAACATTTTGAGAATTGTCAATTTCGGTTATATGTTCTCACGTTCCCCAGAAGAGTCTAGTATTTGAGTTTTTACTGTCAGAGTGAAATTCGGCTCAAAAGTGCATGAGGATGGAATAGCCGCCGCGTGCTGACAAAGGACACATTTATAGATGGTTCTAGATTTCATGTTCGCTTGAAATACACCTTTATACTAGCATTGAGGAGACAGCTTGGCGTAGTAGAGTGAGTTAAATCGAAACGGAAGACTCAACTTCGGTTGAATGACTTCAAAGGTAATAATCGATTCAATGAGTTTTCTTGTAAAAAAGATCTCTCCAGATAAATAGCTTCAAAGATTATAATGAATTTTTACATAAGCATGATATAATAAAAGTTTCAAATTCTCACAACAAATTTTGCAATTTGAATTCTAAAATGAGGAAAATATTTTCATATGTATTTCTTGATGCAGACTTCACCAGAACCAGAAATCCCAAAAATTATTGCGCATAAATCTATTTGGCCGTGGGGCCCTGGTGGTTGACTGATAACGCATCTCACTAGAAATGAGAAGATACTGGTTCGATTCTAGTTCTCAATACAATTATTTTCATCTTGCAACAATCATATGAATGTATTTTTGACTATATAACTATATGTAGTTACTGTATAAAATTAAGCCTGTTAGTGCCACGTGTTCTCTCGGAAATATGATTGACACAGATTAGTCGTCTTGTCTTTACTGTTCGTGTTTACATTATTTAAATAAAAAAAACAAATAATTAATTACCTTTCAAGTCATTTATTTGAATTTATTAATCGCCCAATAATATGAGTGACGCTTCCAAAGGCCAGTATAAGGGTGTTATACATCGTCGCAAAACAAATCCGGATTTAGGATATAATATACAAAGCAAAGATAGTGATTTACATCATGATTCGCATATTCTCTAGCCTATAAGATTTCATGAAAAGTTAATATTTTAGCCCATTTTGTCTCACTGTATGTATTTATAATCTAATTCATCCATTTCTCGTTATTTTTTTTGTCTGCATTAGTCACATGTTCTAAGCGAGGAATATAGAGGACGGATTCTGTTAATTTTCCGTCACATCTTTAACTCGTGGATGTATGATGTTATGTAATCAATTTCGTAATAATTAAGTTTAATAATTTACAAATAATTATCGTTGTAACGGATTATTTCACTGATTCACCATTAATTCAATAACACGTATTAAATCCCTATATACCTGGTGTTTCTATCTTCCTCTCTTAATCCATCATATCTTGACAGACAGAACATACGACTATTTGTACAAAATAAGAAATGTAATAAAATATAATTATACAAATCTCCAGAATTAAATATTTACTCCATTTAACTAACGATGTAAAGGCGTTAGAAATGTCCACTTTTCAATAGATATTGTTCACAATCAAACTACTTGTGTCGTTTAGCTTGCTTGAACAGCAAGGACGCTAGCATTCACAGTAGCTTGTATACAATTGTAGTTGCTACTAGTGAATTTTGACCATTTTTGGTGAAAAATATACAAATTTATCTACTCTCGGTGCGATTTCTGGTCCGAATATTGTTGGAAACATTATGTAATTGAGAAGTGGATACGACCAGGGGCTCCTTTGCATCTTCTTTTAAACGTCAGAGAAATGTAAGGAATTTCTATCATGAGTAATATTAGGTCGAATACAGATAAATAGCCTTAAATAGGCATCTGTACGTTTTCTGTAGACGAATATATATGCGAAGCGTTATCAAACTCTGTAATTTCAATAGACTGGTCTGTTTCACTTACTCAGAATATCTAGAAAAATTAAGCAACCAAAATAAGCATTTTCTTATATAATTCATAAACGATAAAGTCAACTTTCCTGAGGTCACTTCGCGCTAACAGGCCTATTTTTCTGTCAACGCCCATAATCGAAGATATTTTTGACGTGTGTTTACAGACATACCATCAATAATTTCATAATTCAGCTCTAGATATAATTATTTTTGTTCCATTGTCGCCGTCATCCAAGGTTATGAGGTCTAGTTGCAGTATAAAGTTTTCATTTTAATTTACTGACAATCAAGTTTCTTTCTAGATTAGAATACTATATCCCAAATCTTTATCGGCTGGCGATTTTGAGTAAATTAGATTTTTACCACTTTCGTAAGCCTTAATTTAGGCATTTAAACACTTCAGGTAGAAAACATTCAATGTCCAAAATGCATAACAGGGTATAGCGGAAATTTTGGTAACCTAATGCTTTGAATATGAAGTGTCTAAATGCCTAAATTTAGGCTTACGAAAGTGGTAAAAATCTAATTGACTGAAAACCGCCATCCGATAGAGATTTGGGATATACGTGTGTACGAAAATTGGAGTTCATAATCTGTAACCTGTATAAATGGGTTGCTTTATGAATTACTTTGAAATGCATATTAAACTACAAGTGCGATTATACCCGTATCTGTGGCCAAAACATTTAAAATCTAGAACACTTAATCACTAATACTTAATTTGATGCTGTTCTCTATGATTAACCCTCGGAAAACTAGATTCTTTGTATTTTTAGGTTCGTCTGAAATTGTACTAAGAAAATTCGGGATTGTTTAAGGGATCGTTTCTGTAAAAATAATGTTATCTGACGCTTATTAACTGATATATGTTATATACGACAGAAACCATGCTTATTTATTTGTTTTTTCTCCCGTACTATTACATTTATGATCACAATATAATAATGCTAAGTCAAACCAATAATTGTGTTAAATTAGGCAGACTTTAGTGACTTTAAAGTAACGCTCAGTATGTGTTATTTGTTCAAACTCTCGAAACGTTTACTATCTTCACCAACGTCTTCACAAATAGGATATAAAGTCATTTGGAGTTTGCTCCTTTTCCGAATACCGTATAGTCTCGAATACATTATTTATTTAAGAAATACTATTATAATTCAATAGAATGGTTTTCTTCACCGGAAGGTATATAGCGGTACACATCCCACCCACGCACAGTTGTACCTTTATGTTTGTGAACTCACCACGCTAGTGTGTTTTCACTAAACGATTAAGGATACGTAGAGCGGTAACGTGAGGGAACGTGAAATTGGAAAATGCGTATTTTAGCCATGAACTGCTTCATTCGTATTTAATTTGATACTGAAAATCGTCAACAGATTTCCACATTATAAACTTGACAAAGTTAGATTGTAAATGAAAGATTTATTAAAAGAAAGATTTATTATTTTGGACTATTTAACCCTCTGGGCAATGAATGAGAGAAACCGCTTAGGCAAAATTGTCCATTCTTTGGATATTATAATGTTAAAATGTGTTAATAAAATGTGGGACTCATGTTTCTCGTACATCTTGCTTCTAGATCTTTATCGCTAATTTGTTTTTCCCACTCTTTTCAAAATGTTATTATTGGCACCGTACACTTCTTGGCCAATTCGTTTCTGTTAGCCATGTTGCCGTAAATTCGATAATTTAATGAAAATGGACAAAATAAACTTGATTCAAAGTCGGATTTGAAGAAAATAAGAGAAATTACGAAAATAAAAAATATTAGGCTAGAATCACAGATAAATTTTGTATTACTGGTTTTAAATTATAACTCCTGGGGATTAAGTATCAAAAAACTGTAGCCATTTTTGTGGTCGAAAAACCACATCTCTCCACGTTTTGCCCAGAGGGTTAAACTATAAGCACAGCTGGTGATGTGTTATCATGTGGAAATTTATTGACCGCTATTAGCAATACAGTTTATTACTAATAAACTAGTTCATGACTAACTAACGACGCATTGGGTAGTTTTACGTTCATTCTCGTTGTCGCACTACGTATCCTTAATTGTTTAGTGAAAACACGTCAGTGTGGCGAGTCCGTGCCTATGTCGGCCTAAAAGGTTATTGTCTAAATTTTGGGTACTGAATGATTTTCACACGAAATGCCTAAATGGTACTGAACATATTTCGAATAGCTGCATGAATAGTCAATCTGAAGCCCAAATACCGAACTACCAAAGTGAGACGTGAATCTAAGGCCAAGATAGATGACCCCCAATGTGAGCCATGAATCTAAAGCCAGAACCGATAACTACCAATGTGAACCGTGAGTCTAAAGCAAGAATAGATGACCACCAATGTGAGCCATGAATCTAGGACCAAAATAAATGACCACCAATATCGGTCGTTGAAAATAGCTTTGCGTTAGTGGCTCACATCGGTGGTCACCTAGTAAGGCTTTTGATTCTTGGCCCACATTGCTTATCCGTTTTGGGTTTATATTCATGGCTCACATTAGTGGTCATCTATTTTTGCATTAGACTTACGGTTCACATTGGTAGTTATCTGTTTTGGCTTTAGATTCATGGCTCACATTGGTGGGCATCTATTTTAATTTTAGATTGACTATTCATACTGTACAAGGCTATTTACGTATGTAGGGTTATTTACAAATCATTGTAGTCCAGTTCAATCCTCTCCGTCGTCCGATTGTACGGAAAACATTAATTTTACGAAATATTATCACACGGGTACCCCTATATTCGTTTACGGAGAGAACGAGCCCTATTGTTAGGTAATTCATCAAATAATAATGTTGTTTTACATGGGTGTTCTCCGTTTTTTGGGAAGCGTTTATTAAACTCTCTTTCAATACTTTTTTAAAAAATTAAAAATTCGATCATGTGGGAATCTTCGTTTAAACCTATGTATACGTAGCATATACCAAATCTCTATCGGGTGGCGGTTTCGAGTCAATTAGATTTTTACCACTTTTGTAAGCCTAAATTGAGGCATTTAAACAATTCAGGTAGAAAAAATTCAATGTCCAAAATGCATAACAGGCTAGAGCAGAAATTTTGGGAACCTAATGGTTTGAAATGTCTATATGCTTAAATTTAGGCTTAGGAAAGTGGTAAAAATCTAATTGACTCAAAACCGCCACCCGATAGAGATTTGAGATATACGTGGACGGAGGTAGTAGCGGTTTAATATACAAACTAGATTTTTAAAACAATGAGTCTTGAAAATGAGTGCTCGTCTTATATTCGAAGGTATACGGTAATTACAGTGATGTTGGAAAAGTTGTCCGACCGTATATTTTCTTCTCGATCGTCTCAACAGAACATCAATGAATAGTTTTTATTAAAATGTCTACCATTTGAACGGTGCACATTTAGCTTTCTAATGGTAAACCTTTTATTAAAAACTATCCATTGGTTTTCCGGTGAGACGATCAAGCAGAAAATATACGAACGGACAATTTTTCCACCATCACTGTATCTAAATGATGTTGTATCCTTTCGCTACAAAGATTAACCGGAAATTGTAAAGACATATGGTTAGCCAAAGACAGAAAAACATGTTCGATTCAGCCTGTCTGACGTTTTTCGCCAAATCAAACGCAATTAATCGTTTTCCTTAGTCTTTTAAAAACCGCACATGCCGCCATGTTTTTCGATGAAAAAGGTATTTTAATTGGCGATTTTTGCGCATTTTGTTTCATTCATTATTTCAACGGTACAAACTCAACCATAGTTTGGTCTCTGCGTATATTTCATGGCCGTTTATATATATTCCGCTCACAAATTACCACATTTTAGGGGCCTACTGTACGGTATGTTGACTAATCTGTTTATGGAAACGCTCTCGCAAACCATTGCTGAGGTGCAGAACTTTCGAGCTGTTTCGGTCACTCAGGTCTCAATTACAGTTGGTTTTGAGCCTAACCATGAGTACCACACGCTTATCACTTGCCACCCAGATTGTGAGGATAATTTTGCCATACAAGCTGTGGGAAATCGTACCTTTTTCGGTCTAGAGCCCGGAAAATTGTACACTTTTGTTGCCGTAAACGTCGCTGACGATGGCTATAAATCAGAACCCGTTACGGTGAACCAGGACACAATTCCGCCTACGCCAGAGTATCTGCAGCTGTCAACGTTTGAAATACTGGAGGTTGAAATCAAATTCTTTGGCGTTCCCGTCCCGCACCGTGTCGAAACGAATGGCGTGCTTGCCGAATGGGACCAGCCCAGCGACGGTCACTGCGACTGCTACGATGCTCACATCCTTCCCAACGATGGTATTGCAATTGAACCTAAAACGGAAGAGGGAGAGGTATGTACAGCGATATACCTAAAAAGTGGCAGTAATATGTGCGCCAATTGAAAGTCTCTATTTATTGCGCCCCGAAACTCGCTACACGGAGATTAGGTACATACTATTAACGTTATTAGTTTTTTATTAGCAGGATTTAGACATTTGAAGTTTTCACGTGTCGTTACAAAATTGGATGTTTTTGAATCATTAATTAGCAAAGCGGTTTCGCCCGTGTTGAATATAAATTCATTAGCATAATTTTATAATATGTGGTGTAGTTTTTCTCTATCAAGCATCAAATTGTAATTCATGTTGATTCAGATCACTTCTAAACTTTTCAATTTTGGTTTTAACGAATACTGCCGACAAAGATACTAAATTTCAAGCTTTTCCACACAAATTACTGCTACTTTTAACGACATATTGTTTAAATTTTTAGGTCATAAATAAATACTACGAAAATAGTTTTTTTGGATAAAAGCAAACCAAACAAAACCTTAGTTTGACGGGATAACATTTACCTTCCAAAACGTCTATACAAATAGTTGCGGCATTTTTGGAGGCTTGTATTTGGAAAATTTAAGTTTTCTTTTACACACAATTACGTAATAAATTTGCGCAGGAAAAACATAGGGCAAGAGTTAAGTATTTTTCGCATTATTAAAGTCTGTGAAATGATAGTTATCACAATACAACTGTAAAAAATTGTTCAGTCTGGTATACAGTGAAGTCATAAAAATTGTCCGATTTGAAGAGGCCAATTCCGAGCCTTCAAATTCCACTCGCGTTGATATTAGGTGTAGGGTACAAAGGTCCTTTCATTGACAGCTGATCAATTGGCGCGTGACCTGTCGGAGCATTAACGAATTGGACGGAAAGAAATTCCGCCTACGATCGGACAATTTTTATGACTTCACTGTAGTTGCTCAATATTAACTTTCACGTGGACAGAGCAAGAGTTGAATCGGAACGTGGCCAGGGGTTAACTAAAGGTCACTAATTTAAACGTAATTATA
>SCLF01183774.1:0-10034 GCA_004367975.1 Mesochordaeus erythrocephalus
ATCGTCGCCCCGTTTCATCTCATTACTGCCAATGGCTAAATACACAAATGAACCGGCGTAATAGGATTTGGGATATAGCTGAGACTCACTCAATATATATTTACCAATATATGCTTGTTCTTTTCTTTCCTTACTCGTTCTTTTACGATCTTTACATTCTTTTCCGCTCTATAATGACATGACAGTCTTAACTGTTAGACAATCGAAATCGGACTCAAAAATGGGATGAGTCTGTAAATATATATTACGTGAGTAGAAACCGCAAACCGTTGTGGTCTCTTCCTTCCACGTGATCAACCCACGCCGCTTAACCGAAATCGGACTCAAAGTAATATTATACAACGTGACAGTAACTTTACACAGTGTGACATCATTAGTCCTACATGCGGATTTGTATGTGAAAACAGTAGGGATGTACAGTATGTGCACTAACGAATAAACCGTTTAATACACATCTACTAACCGTTTCACAATACCGCACGGGTCTGCCTTACGGGCATGCCGCACGGGTCTAATAACCAGTAGAAGTTCTCTAGTGAAAACCTCCATGGGCCTCCTTCAGATTTTACAATTTAATAGTTAATTCACGTTGCCTTGGATTTGCCTTATTGGGATTTGGGTACATAGTCGCTTTACACAGTATGCTACTGTACACTGTATGCTGCTGTACGATAGGTAGATTATAAGTTCGATAAGCCCTAGTTGCTCGTTAATGAACTGGCTTTGATATGCTTAACACCCCGCTGTACCTACAACGATATACATACCCAGTCCCCGTTTATTTCACAATTCAATAGTCAATTTATTTATTTTTAATTTAATAGGGCCTGCAGCCGTCTTGCGTAGTGCATAGATTAATCCCATTTCCCTAAATTTTTCGATATTTCTGTTCAAGAAGACCCATAACTGCCGTTTGGACAGTGTGTTTCCTTGTGGTCCTGGGTAGCCGTATTTATTTGCAACTTCAGTCAATTCAAAGGGTGAGAGACCATATAAGTCCACATAGGTTACTTGAGGTACATGCAGTGTTCCGATCCCAGTGTCGTACCTTACCTCGTCCGTAGCCTCGCTCATGGTTTCGTTCGTATAACCGGTATTTATGGACCCATTACTTTGATCATGAGTCTCATTCGCTCCTTCGTTCCTAGGCTCGTTCGTAGGTCCGCCATATATGTCTGCGTTGCTGCCGCACGGGTCTAATAACCAATTGAAGTTCTCTAGTGAAAAACCTCCATGGGCCTCCTTCAGAACATCGCCTGGATTACTCCCTCTGCCTGTTAACTGCTTAATATCTTTGGTGATAAAGGGGGAACATATTGCTTCAAATGTATCATGTTTCGGACATACCTCACTCCGTTATTCGGATCCTCTATCTGGTAACTATTGCCATTCGAATATATCTTGGTTATTTTGTAAGGTCCTATATATCTTGTTGTTTCCATAGTATTTATTGCGTTACCGTTCTTTTGTAAAACCAGTGAGCCTATTGAATATGGTTTGTCCGTGTTATTTGGTATGTGTTTAATTCTTCTTTTCTTATCATCTTCAATCCTATCTTTGACCATTTGAAGGCGATCATTTTGTGATCCTTTGAGTGGCAGTATGAAAGCCTGATTATTGTCGAACGGATGCAGCCCCGGTGTCCTGTTTCCACCGCATATGGGGATAGCCTCGTAACGTCATGTGGACTACGATTAATGGAATGTACTACTTCGTGAATTTTTATGTCCCAATTTCGTCTTTATTGTGCAATTAGGCCTTTCTACGGCACCATTGGTCTGAGGATCGTATGGGGCTGACTTATCGTGAGTGATATTAAAATCATTAATTAACTCCGTCATCTGTACATTGTTAAATCTGTCTTGGGAGTTCCGGACGCGACAGTATGATCTTCCGAATTTCTTGGATCACTACTGGACCCGACTTAGATTTTATCGGGACTGCCCATATCCGTTTCGAAAATATGTCGATGTCATAATAAAGGGACCTGTCAGATCGACCGCTAACTTCTTATATATACGCACAAATTCCTTGACAACCATATCCAGACGTGGCGTGTCATGCTTTTTCTTTAAGTCCTTAATTGTGTTCGCAGCACTCATGTGTCCGTCTCGATTATATAACGCAATTAATTCATCATTTCATGTTTTTGATATGACGTTGATGGCTCCTCCGGATAAACGGGATGGGGTGTCACAGATGGTCATTTTCCCTGATCGGAAAAGTTCGACACAAAGTCGTACACAAAGTCTGAAAGTACTTCTCAGTCGCATAACGGAACGAAAGTAGCTCCTTTTCTCGTATGAATAAGTTGCGCTCTCCACCCCTCAGGTTCTTGGCATAATATTATATTGGAAATAAACACGATTCGCTATGAGTGTGTTTCTCGGTACGAGAACAGTAGTACAAACACCCCCAATTGCTGTATCGCTAGCGTCCGTTTCCAATACCAGGTTTGCCACTGTCTGGTCTGGTATGAATAATTTAAGTGCGTGGTCGCTAATTTGTTCCTTTATCGTCTGACTAGCCCTCTCTGCTTCCTCTGTCCACATGAACCTGTGACCCTTTATATTGCGATATGTCGCGTTTATCGGTACAGTTATAGCCGCAAAGTTTGGAATGAAGCCCTGATGGTAGTTTAATAGCCCAAATAGCTTATGTGCTTCGACTGATGTGCGCGGGCTAATTAGCTGCTGTATCGAACTTACTCTCAAAGTTCTCTTCTCTATCGCATATCCCGCGAACTCAATTTTAGTCGACAATGCGTGTACTTTACGGGCTTTGATACGCAACCCGTGTCTAGAGAGTCTTGCAAATAAGAGTTCCAGGCTCTCCAACATTTCCTCATACGTCTTCCCGTGGGCTAGTAAATCGTCAAGGTAACATAATAACGGTTATGGGCCAACTCCTCTCGGGATTTTTTCCATTACTCGCTGAAAGCAGGGTGGCCCGTTCTTTGGGCCCATTGGCATACGGGCGAATGTGAATTGTCCCTGCTCTGTTACAGCCAGTTTCCTTTTTGCGTCTTCGCTGCATTCTATCTGGTGGAAACCACTCATTAGATCGGCTAACGGAAAGTAAAGTGATTTGGACAGTGTATTTAGTGAATCGCGTATCCTTAGCAGGGGATAACTCCGTCACGACGTTGAGCTTTCGATAGTCAACCACTAGTCGGTACGAGCCGTCCTGTTTTTTCATGGTGAGGAAATCTCTTCCATGATACCCTGATCCACATGTTTATTAATTATCTCCTTCATTTTCGCCCGCAAATGGAATGGTGTACGGTTGGAATTTAGCGACGTCCGTCAGACCAAGTTCTTCGCCTTCTAGTGCAAACAAGTGTAAATATTTATTTACCAAGGCTTTAAACTGTTGTTTATAACATTCTGGAGCGTCCTTATTAACCGATATGTCCTCCATGACTTCCTCTAATCGATTATGATTCGTCTTACTTCCGGTGTTACTGACTTTTATGGGGGACACGGTAAACACCCTTTGCTCGGATACCTCCAACAATTCGCAGACAACCGAGCCCTTTTTAGTGTCTGCTCCGTTGTTGACGTGTTCATAACTCGTATACGAAAGTATTCCTTGTCCCGTCCTAATATGTCGAATGACGATCCCACATAGACCTCCTTGTTTATTACTTGCGGCCGGGAGACAAAACAGCCCTTAGGGTCCGTTGGTTTGACCCGCATCGTTAAGACTTTCTCTGTACGTGGTGGGATAACCTCTTCTGTTGTAGCCCTCAACAAGATTCGTTTTGCTTTCTGGTTCCCCCCATATGCTTTCTCTGTACGTGGTGGGATAACCTCTTCTGTTGTAGCCCTCAACAAGATTCGTTTTGCTTTCTGGTTCCCCCATATGCTTTTTCTGTTGCCGGACACACCTCGGCAACGTGGTTGCCAATATGTATCAGCCGATTATTCGTGTCTATAGTGAACTTGTCGTAGCGTATTAGCTCACCTGATCCCAATATAGGTGTGTGGCTATAACTGCACACATAGACAGCACAGTTGGTTAGCTGTAAGTCTCCTAACTGGATGTCAATTATTGTCAACCCATGCACCTCCACTTCTGACATGTTTGACTTCGTTAGGTTACTTAATACAGACGTTGGGAAGAACCGTCTCGGGATGATGGACACCTGTGCTAGGACATCACCTGTCCGCTAGGAGTTGGATGTGCTTACCAAATATCGATGCAGCGATAATCGATGCAGCGTTACTGTACCTTTTGTTAGTTGGCCTGTTCGGTTACAGGTATAGCAACGGATGCGCGTAGGACCTCTGCATTCTCTTTGGTTATGTCCTAGTAAGCCACAACTGTAACATCTATCTGATCACCCTTGACTGTTCCGACTATTATTCCGATTATTTCCTTGGTTATTCCAGTTATTCATATTTTCGTTCTCCGTCCGTTCTATTTTCATAATTCGTAAGTTATTATCTAAATCCCGATGTTGGTTCTCGAGATGCTCGCTCAGGACGTACTGCTTAGCCGTACGTTGTCTATGATCCTCTCGCATTTCGTTTACTGTGCTGGTTAACTGCTGCAACTCGGAAAGCAGATCGCTAGTGTGACTTTCCACAATGTTTACCCTAGCGGACACAAGATATTGACGCTTATCATTCAATAATTTTGCCTGCGCCTCAGTGCCCATGCCCTCTATACCATGAATGGTGATGAATTCCCTCTCCTGCGGTGAAATAGTCCTCTGGAAGTGTTCATCTATAATGTACTGTCGGCCGTTACCCAGCCTCTAGGTATACGCCGTAAATTTTTCTGAATTCTACGGAACGTTTGCCTTAGTCGCTCAGTCTTTCGTATTTTATCGGGCTCGCCGATAATATTGACGAGCTCTGTTTCTAGAGAAGCTGGGTCTGAGAACGAGTTCGTCCTCATATTTTTCAAGGAAATCCTTTGCCAGGTATGAACGTATGACGTTCGACTTGGCATTTAGTATGATCTTCTTGGCAATCGTGCCAGTAGATTTATCGTCTGGGTTCGGGCTGTCCAAGACCTCCAAGCTGACCTTCCAGATGTCTCTAAGTACCGCGAACTTTTCAGGGCAATAATTGTCCGAAATTTGGGCCTGACCCTTGTAGCACAATTGGAGTCGGTGAATGTTTATCAGCGACTCACAATTCGTCGCCATATTCCCGCAACACTGAGCGAAATTCCAAGGATCAACCAGGAAGCCTCCTTATTACCCCTTAATTATGGCCAAGGGTCACCCGATCGGAGTCACCACTGTTACTAATATATAATATATTATTATATATTAGAATATTTATCTTTCGTTCTGATCTTTCCGTTCAATCCATCAATATCGCTCCTGCTTGTTCTTTTCTTTCCTTACTCGTTCTTTTACGACGTTTACATTCTTTTCCGCTCTATAACGACATGACAGTCTTAACTGTTAGACAATCGAAATCGGACTCAAAGTAAGATTATACAACGTGACAGTAAGTTTACACAGCGTGACGTGTTCAGTATGGCCACGGAATGGTAATATAATGTCCATGGGGCAAAGCTACATATATTTATATAAACAAAACACCCAGAATCTACAAAATTGAGTTTCTCACATCGTGGTAAAATGTTCACAAGCATACACAGTCATTCCAACATAATGATAGTGTTTTTCGCTTATTTTTTACAGGAGGGTTAGGTCTATAAGACCCACATGCAAAATTAGAAAATAATCTTTATATTATAGATAATATAGAAATATTAAAAATAATCACTATATTTTTCCATTAAAAACGTGATACCGAAAGATATAAAAAATACGGCAAGAGGTAACCGCTAAAACCAGTTTAGGGCCACGGGATACGTCGGCGAGTGTGCCAAAGTATGCATAATACAATTGTATCAAAAGCTGTCCCCTCCCCCCTTATGTAAATTGCAATTAAGCGGTTAACGAGACTTAGCGAGTCTCATAGAGTTTTTTCCTGCGGTTCCGAATCTATTTTCAGAATTTCCAAAATTACATCATTCTTACAGTTAACCCCCAAAAACCACAAAAAGGTGGAAAAACCTTTTTTAAACGTTAATTTTAACTCACCGAACTAAATCGTGCTGGATTAATTAGGCACCTGTACATCCAATAAAAGTATCGAAAACATACTGCGATTATTCCTTTTAAACCTATGGACCTCGAAAGTCACATTGCCAAAATAGACACCCTTGACTTTGACCCCCCCCCCTAGTATACCCCTATTTGCAGCCGTTTTGAGTCATTTTTTTACTGAACACAGGTTGGTACCTTGGCTGGGTTTCTGCTGCAGTGAAAAATTCGTGATCTACCTTTTTGGCCTATAACTGAGTCACGTGTTAACAATTAGGTGTCGGTCCTTTGAAAAGAATTGAAGCTTGAGTCATGACGCGTCGAATAAGCCCACTTTAATAAGCTAATCCGACATACTTCACGAAATCACATTTTTGAAAAGTGACAAAATCACGAATTTTTGGCTGTCTCAGAAACCCGGCCAAGGTCCCAACGTATGTTCAGCTGCAAATAGGGGTATATTAGGGGTGGGGACAAAGTTAAGGGTGTCTATCTTAGCAATGTGAATTTCGAGGTCCATAGGTCTAAAACGAATAATCCCAGTATGTTTTCGATACTTTTATTGGATGCCCAGGGGCCTAATTATTCAAGCACGATTTAGTTCGTGCCCCCATGAGTTAAAATAAACGTTTAAAAAAAGGTCGTTTGACCTTTTTGGATTTTTTTGGGGTTAAGTACGAATGCGTGTAATTTTGGACATTCTGAAAATAGATTTGGAACCCGCAAAAAACTCCTTCAGTCTCGCCAAGTGGGGGTGAGGTGGCAGCTTTTGATACATGTGTGATAGGAGCAATTCTACAATTTTAGAAATTACTACTTATATTCAGGTCCTGAGAAAAGCGAGACTTATAGCATGGGGTTTATACATTTATCTAAACTTTTAGGTACTCATATATCACCTGAACTTTGCCAAATGTCTCAACGTGCAATAAAACATACTCAATGGTATATTCAAACTGTTCAAAATTCGGATCGAGATACCTCCGAAGCACCTTTGATCACAAGATTAATGCGTGATTTACGAAATCGAAATCAAGGTGAGTAAATTATTATTATTAATTTTTATAATTAATTATTACTATTACTATTTATTTTTATTATCAATTACACCACTCTAAACCTAAACGCACCTAAATCTAAACGCTAAATGATCCAATGAAAAAGCGTTATTTCAGCTTCAATGGGGAAAATACAATTTGAAATATGGAATTTGCTATTTAGCCCTTACTTGCTGATACTATGAATGTTAGTTGATTCACCATTGTCACCATACTAAACCTAAACGCACCGATTTTTCTAACCTCGATGGTGGTGCGTTTAGGTTCAGAGTGGTATATTATAATTAATCATTATTATTAATTTGTATCATTAATTGTTATAAATAATTATTATTATACGAGTTTTTCTTGCGGCACCGAATCTGTTCTAAGAATATTCAAATTTATACGGGGTATATTATTATACCGGGTAATTGTTAGGGTCGTATAGTGAACCCCCCTAAAAACAAACCACAATTATTAAATTTTTTGACAAACTATGGACCTCAACAGTCAAATTGTAGAAAATGGACAAAATTGACTTTAAAAATATTTGAAAACGTCCAATTTCCCCATAAATTGAACTCACCCCGAATTTCTAACCCGTTATGTAGTTGTAACCAGTTGAAGTCAAAAATGTGATTTCGGGAAGTATATCCGATTGGCTCGAAAGCGCTATAGCCTAGTTATAGCCCAAAAATAGTGTTTCTAGAGTACAAATTTTCAACGAGCGAAAATAATCACGAATTTTTCACTTTTCTATTCTGTTATGATTTAGAAAACATGCCAAATTCCCAAACTATGTTCACTAAAAGTTCGACTCTAAACAAGTGCGTACAAATTAAAGTTTAGGACGCTCAAATGCAATTTTGTCCATTCTGGACAATGTGACTTTCGAGGTCCAGAGCTTTAAAACAAATAATCCGATACTTTTATTGGATGCCTAAGGGTCTACTTCATCTAGTGCAATTTAATTCGGTCAGCTGCCATACCCCAGGCGTTAAAATTAACGTTTTTAAAAAGCAATTGTCGTTTGTCCTTAGGGAGTTAACTATATTTTCATATTCTGAGAACAGCTTCGGAACCGCAAGCAAAAACTCCATATGGATCATTAAAGCTGGTTACGCTATCAGTTGCCCCCTGAGATGATGGGAGGGGCAGGTTTGACACCCATGTATTAGTAATTATTAAAATTAATTATTATTAGTAATTACTATTATGAATTTTTATAAATAATCATTATTATTAATTATTATAATTAGGTTTCTTTACAATGAATAAATGGATATGTGATTTACTTGTAACACATTGTATAATGAACCTTCCACGATACGAAGAAACAGGAAAACTGAATCCTGTAAAAGTTATGCGACGAGTACTTCAACTTTTAGCTGCTGGCATCTTTCTACCAAACTCAGTTGGACTCTCCGATCCAACAGAAAATGGTTTGATTTCTTCTTTACGACTTTCTGAAACATTTCTCATTACATAATACACATGTGTCAAAAGTTCCCCCCCTTAGGGGGTCTAAGTTACAAAACGTCGGTTAACGGGACTTAGTGGGTCTGATAGAGTTTGGCGGTTCCGAATCTATTTTTTAGAATGTCCAAAATTATACACCTTCACACAGTTAACCCCCTCTAAAGACAAAAAGGAGTCGAATATAGTTGACTTTGACCGTCCTGAAACATAGTTGTAACGCAGTTGTTTCGAGTCGAATTTTTAGTTTACTTTACGATCTTGACATGTTTTCTAAATCATAATAAAATCGAAAAGTGAAAAATTCGTTATTTTGTCACTTTTTGAAAATCTGTACCTTTTTCGATCCATTTTTTGGCCTATAATGGGTCACGTGTTAAGACTTCGTTGACGGTCCTCTGAGAAGAATTGAAGCTTGAGTCATGACGCGTAGAATAAGCCCACTTTCGAGCCAATCCGACCTACTTCCCGAAATGACGTTTCGCACCATCCCCACATAACGGGTCTGATAAATTCTATCAAATACCCTTGAAATTTATATGTTATAGAGTTTGACTTCACGATCAAAGGTTTACATTACGCAAGGTGCGTAGAATTATTTCTTTTCAAGTTATTGTAATTTAAGACTTCACAATAGGGGTTTTTGGGGGTTAACTGTATGAAGGAGTATAATTTTGGACATTCTGAAAACAGATTTGGAAATGCCAGAAAAAACCCTATCAGACCCACTAAGTCCCGTTAACCGACATTTTGTAACTTAGACCCCCTAGGGGAGGGCACTTTTGACACATGTGTAGAAAGCAAAATCTTTAATAATAAAATTCCTTTTCGTTTGGGAATATGAATCAGAAATGTGTTAATCCTTTCATACGACTAGAAATATATTAAGGTTACATTGTTCATCAGGATTGGGCACCGACCGATATGGATCAAGTCTGCTTTACTGCGCAAACATTGCTGCGTATTTGGTCCCATGGTGGGCACATGGCCGTACTTGGTCTAGAACAGCGCGACAAAAAAATCGGTATTTTTTGTTTGGTTTTTTGTCCCAAAATAATAAATTTTTTAGCCGAGGAAATGAGTATTTGGAACGATATTTGTGTTACTCCCTCTGAAGCAGTTATCCGTGCTGCATAAATGTTCCATACTGCCCTGTCAAATCGTTTAGACAAATGTATATGCGCCTACACACAATATATTCAGAATGTTGACATTGCAGTTATACGTGTATTAAGATCGATGAATTTCATCTAAAAAGTTACAATTTATTTAATAACTTATTATATGTATATATATATTAATATTAGTATTATAGAGTATATTAATATTATTGGTTATTGTATATAGAATATTATTATTACAGAAATAATATATACCAAATCCGAACAATGTGTCCGTGGTGATGTACTAGACTATTCTGAAGAATTATGCTTGTGAATGAGTGC
>SCLF01183885.1:0-10033 GCA_004367975.1 Mesochordaeus erythrocephalus
GTTAAGAATTCGGGGTCGATCTGATGAGAAGAAATGTAGCTGTCATCCATGCGCATCGAATGAGTCCAATTTCAGGGAAATCGTACATTTTAAAATATTGCGGTATATTAAATTGCCATTTGCTTCCATCATATCATGCCGGATTTTGGCAAAACTTTTAGGAGCTGTCTTTTCGTCGACTTCTATTTTCGTGTTTCGTCCCAATTCATGGTCAATTAACAATTTACAAAATAAGTGTCTGTACCTTTTCTTAGCTACCGCATTAGGGAAAAGTTCCAACGGTTGAAGATATTCGGTTTTCCTAAACGGAAGGAAAAATATTTCTAAATTTTGATAGCTTTCATCGACAACATGGCATAGAGCATTATCTAAAAAACGCATGTTGTTACTGGATATTTCTATGGAAAATCTCGCATCTATTATAACTCGTCGCATTTTATATAACTCGAGGCCTACTGTGTATTGACTTGGTCGTTAAACCAAATCAATTTGAACAATTGCTTGAAGTGACTGAAGGCAGCCTGACAAATGTTTAACTTTATTAGCAAGAAAATAGCAACGTATCAATATTAGGCGTTATTGAATATGAATATACCCTACCACCAGGGGACACTTTACGTACATGGTTACTCGTGGCTGTTCAGATTTTCCAGCAGAGGAACAATGCCTAACAGCAGGTTCGACCCTTCTTCAATTTAAAGACTGCTCCGTATCATGCAAGCCTATGGATGAGGGTGTAGGCTGTAACAATGGCTTAGAAAAGGTTTCGGAAAAGTTTTCGGTCAACAAAGCCACGGGTATCCATCATTACTCACTTTAGAGGCATCACCAAATAGTGCTCATACCGATCCGAGTTTAAATATTATATCACCACTAGTACATTTAGTTTACGAATAGTTATTACCGCTCTGCATAAGTGTCAACCATATATTACTACCATTGTAATAAATTAAACAAAATCCCAAATAGCACATGCTGGGATACTCATACGATCTGCACATGAACTTGAAACTAATATCTGGCTGATTAACTAGCTAACCAAGTGTAATAATTGATGTTTTTTGCTATTTATTAGTAAGAAGGTTAAGACAGAGGGACGATAGCACGTGAACTTGAAATTCCTAACTTGCTAAGAATGAATACAAACTTTATATATTACGAAATAAATTAACTCAATATGGTATTCCGTCAGTTTGTAAGTATTATCCACCTGACTCAGCCTTAACTAGGTAACCAAACATAATACTTCCATTATTTTGTTAACTAACAGTAGTAATACTTTTGCACAATAATAATACAGGAATTAAGGACAGGAATAAAATGTATACGTTAAAAAATGAGTCCAGTAAATATTATCACTCTAATTAGGTGGAGTAAAGCTTTCACAAATAGGGCACCTGGGATTAACACATACACAATTGAGACACTCTAACACATGGCAAAGTATCTTTGATTTGTTTGTACATATTAAGTAAGATCGGTATTTGGAAGAGGTTCAGTAAGACAACTATGACAAATAAAGATTGAACCGAAACACAGAAACATGATAGTGTAAATACATTGTTGGAACACTGAGTGCCATTAGAATAATGACACGTTGTTTATGAGAGGAAATAAGGGAAGTTAACCGGAGCAATAGAGAAATATAAATCCTGATACCATGTGACATTACACTCAACAATGAATGAGGTTAATACCACATACTGACGGCGGAAATACATCAGAATCTCGCTAACTACCGAAAGGCGTACCGAGAGGGGGGATGACTCATACATTGTATAGCATCATGTAGCTCGAATAGAGCTTACGAATTTGGGATTATCCGAGGAGGTATAAACCCATACTGCATCGTGTAAGCATATTATAAGAGATGCTTACTTGAGTAGTCGATCAAATAGTCTGGTGTAAACATATAGTTTTCTAGATTCATTTGTATTACAATGGAATTGAATGCATAGATAAAACAATCATATGTGTACACCCATGTGTCACCCATGAAATGATATAATTCTTGGTCAGAAGACTGAATTTTCATTATGGCCAGAGGGTTGTCGAAGTTAGAGAATATGATATTTTGTTTGTTGTAAAAACACAAACCCAAATGAGTTGAGTTAATGTGTTCATGCGATGGTGACTCAAGTAACATCGTATCTTCGGTGACCGGGAAACGCAAGAAATGCTTAAACTAAGCTTATCGTTATTTATTAGCTCAAGAAGAGACGCAAGAATTGTTTGAAATAAGTTTTAAATTATACCATTTCTAAAAGGGAAGTGATAGAAGTGCTTGAACTAAGCTTATATTGATAGTATTGGTTAATGAGAAGCGTAAAAATAAGTTAAATTGGATGTTTTTTAAGGATCAGAAATTTGTGTTAGGAAATGGTTGCAGACATCGAACGTGATAAGAAATGGAAGAAAAATCGAATCGTAGATAGGATGCCAGGGATACAAGATTGGAATTATGAATACTTTCCATGTATACTTTGTTTACTTACTATACTTTCTATGTTAGATGGAGGGTGTGGATTCGATGCAATGATCGATGAATATACATTACTCGTTAAAGAATGAAGACATCCGAGCAGCGATAGCACTAATATTATGGAAAAATGGACGGATTCAGGAATATCTCTTCGTGGCTATATCATGGCGTGAGAGTGAACAGTCACCAGTCATACTAGACATTTGGGATGGCGTGACGGAACGACAAAAACATAAACTGTGGAATAAAGCATTCAGTAGATTTGATCCTGGGGAGGACGTACAGAGTGTGTCAGACAAATTTGAGGGAAACCATAGAGCAGTAATGGTGTTCCAAATAAGTTGGTACCCTACAATAACATATATTAGTACTAGCTCACAGAAGAGAAACATACTGATGGAAAATGCATGTTAGACGTACCAAAGAAAAACTATTATCATTAACGTAGACCGCGATATAGTTTCCATTTCAAATGTCTCGTTTCAAGGGAAAGGATATAATGGATTGGCCATGTGGATTCTGAATGGACGGTAAAGGTCATAAGAATTTTCAACGTCACATGATGAGGTAAATCCGTGAATGGAGAGGAAATGAACTAAACAGATGATTCAGGGAAAACTATACATGCGAGGAAGATTTCGGAGTGATCATTGTTAATTCAAATAAACGAATTCAAACAGACTAAGTATTATTTACCTAACAAATAACTGCAATTAGCATTGTTTTATACAAATCAAGAGGAAAACGGCCTTGGCAGTGGTTTTAGTATACCAGTTGCAAGAAGACTATCTGGGAGTTCAACTCGAGAGCATAGAAGTATGGGTAAAATAAGTAATGGGTCTCCAGTAATGTTCAGTAATGGGTGGTAAAGAATAGCGCTATTTACATGTTCCGCCGCTATATGGAACTAGCGTTAGTTCATAGGATGATTCACATTAAGCCAATGATACAATTTTTGCTATAGATAACTATGTTAGACAAGGAATCAGCAGAAGGAGTCAGCAGAAGCAGTCAGCAGAACGATCAGCAGATGTTTTCATACAGATAATGTTCGGATTATTTTCGGAATATCCAAAGAAGCTTAACGTATTAAAGTAATCATTCGCTAAGGTGGAGGCGGAAGATTCTTCAGGTTTCACTCTCAAACAGCTTGACGAATGGAGATAAAAGCTACGAAGGGTTTATGGAATTTGGAATGAACAAAAATGTGCTATCGGGCTATGTAACTATTAAAATCGTCCTAATATTTCCTTTCGACAAAGTATAAGCCATAATCTAACGGTGACGAACACAACATTTCATTCATATGCAATTTTCTTAGTCATAGGGAATTCCTAGAGAGCCAAAACAGGTCTTTACTAAAAAATAGTATGTGCATTATTTGACACGGCATGTCTTTTACACACGTATTCTCAATATGTCATAGTCAACGGTCCAATTGCACAGTCAGATTTATTCGCACGGATGAAGATATGTACAAATTTAGGACATGTGAATATGAATTTGGTACTATTGACGCTGCTTCGTCTGACGGAGAAGAACCGGAAGACATAGTACTTCAGACAAGACCATGAAAAATTGATTGATCGGACAGATTTTGATTATATATACAGCTGAGAAAATTGGAGTTGAAGTTAGCCACGTTTTGATTTTCTGCAACAACAATCCACATTGCTTCGGTTTATATTCGATAATAAATGTGTGCGGGTTAAGAGCCTTATTTTTACGAGCTTTAGCGCTCTTACAGGGACTAAGTATCAGTATAATTCTAACTGAAATCTAAGTCCTACAATTGAGATAATTTAACTTAAATTTCGCAAACAAAATTTTTTCCCGAGGCTTAGTTTGTTTGAAAACTATTTGAAAACCCTGTAGTCGTTTGCAGCACATGTTTTTTTTTCTCGGGATAACCGCAAAAAGAGCTCTCGTGGACATTTTAGGTCACCGTGGCATCCACTGGTTAATTCGCATATCCAAAATGGGTACTCATGTTAATTTAGGCCTGTCAGTTATTGGTTTTCGAAATTAGTTTGTGAATAATTATAATAAGTTACATGAAGAGTGACTTAACCTAATAGACGACATGCCTAAATCGATATAAGTCCCCGTTTGATACGGCCGCGAGGGAAAAATTAAAACTAGTAAGAGGGCCAATTAAAAGTCCTGGTTGATCTAACAGACCTTTATTTGTGTCAGGAAAATACGGTGCAAACACCCTAACACAATGTCTATATTATGAACAATGTTCATAATTAACGGTAGTTAGACAAATAATTGTGAATTAAGTCAATTGGTGTGGTTGTCGCCCAGATTATGAAAGGTTGTTTGTTTAATTTAAAATATCACTCGGCGTGATTGTTTAGTTTAATTTCAACCAGTGAACTCGCTAATTGTAGCAAATAATTACGTAATTACCATCTAATTCAGGTTGATTTGGGCCTAGTTCCAATCTATTTCACCAATCAAAGCTAAAAAATGGAGTCTCAATTTACCCATCGGGTTATAGTGACTATACAAGGCAATTCTTATTAGTAATTGATCCCGTATAGTTACTTGAATGGAAAGTTTACTACATAATGTATTGCGGAAAAGTTCGCTAGCTCTTACTGACCCTCCCCAACTGACCGAATATGAGGATGTAGAATAATCTGCCGCGTGCTTTTGGGCAGGATCGTACCACAAAGACTATGCGTATATAGCTAGGGTGTGAGCTACGGTATATCCAGTTATACTGAAAATATATGTTACACTAAAAGTCAAATGTAACCAAGCCCCAATTTATGTAAATGAACTTCAAGTCGTCTACTGGAATATCTCTCGGGACGCACTTGACACGAGTTCCCTAATTGTACTCTCCAATTTAATACCCAATAATGCTTTCTTATGTACTCTATACTACTAAATAAGCATAAACGGGTTGTTAAATTGCAGTCAAAAATTAGGCTTAGCTATGGATGGAAATATGCTCTTCGATTATTCTCTTATATGTTACCATCGTAATGCAAACGTAAATCTCCCGTTTCCCATTTTTCAAAGTCGATAACACCCGAACTGAAGATCGTGAATTTGAAGATGACTTTCGAGGATGTTCTCCATTCGAGCTGTACCGCTTAGATGAATGTGAGACCAGCTCAATCAATGGATGGGATCATCTTAACTGCAAGGGCACCTGTGAGAAAGATATGTGCAATACCGAGCCTATATCCAGACATCTCCAATGTAATCAATGTGTATCCACTATTGACTCGGAAGGATAGTAATCAAACATTGATAATTTATTATTATTTATAACACATGGCTAGACTGTTGACACGACTAGACTGTTGACAGCGGCCTCATGCGGAAACAGTACGAGTTACGCGGAAGGATTTCGCACTCATTATGTTTCCTATAGCTTTCCCACAGTTGTCGTCAACAACCCACAAACAACTACGTAATTGGATATAGGATATGTGAGGACATGCTATGCTTAAACGTGGTAGGTTGTTGGTACAGACCTAGTTATGTAAGCTCCATAGTCTGGTAGAACACGGGTGTCAATATCGCCCCTGGGGTTCCCGGCAGGAACTTATAGCTTAGCGAGCCTTAGTGGGTTCGATAGAGTTTTATCCTGCGGTTCCGAATATGTTCTCAGAGTGTGCAAAATTATACAGCGTCGCATAGTTAACCCCCTCGCCCCAAGACAACGTGAAAAAAAAACATTTTGTTGAAAAACAAATTGTTGCATCCTGGGGGCATGGCAGTTGACCGATCTAAATCGTGCACATACTCCGATTATTTTGTTTTAAAGCACATTGTCGAAAATTGACAAACATTGACTCTGAGCGTCCTAAACTGTAGTTTGTACACAGTTTTTTCGGGTCGAATTCTTAGTGAACATACTATGGGATCTTGGCATCCTTCTAAATCATAACAAAGTAGAAAAGTGAAAGTTCGTGATTTTGCAGCTATAACTAGGTCACGTCTTAAAGAATTAGGGGTCGGTCCTTTGAGAAGATTTGAAGCTGGAGTCGAATAATCCACCTTTCGAGCCAATCGGACATAATTCCCGAAATCACATTTTTGTGTATAAGGCCCACGGGTCTCCGAAAAAATCTATCAAATACCGTCGAATTGTATATGTTATAGGGTTTGACTTCAAGATTAAAGTTTTACATTACTGAAAGTGTAAAATTTGGTTTTCTCAAGTTATGGCAATTGTAATATTTCACAATATTTAGAAGTCAAAATATGTGATTTCGGAAAGTATGTCCGATTGGCTCAAACGTTGGCTTATTCGACCGGTTTCAATTCTTCTCAAAGGGCAAATTTTCAACAAATGAGAAAATTAGGAATATTTCACTTTTCTATTTTGTTATGATTTAGTAAACTTGCCAAGATTCCAAAGTATGTTCTCTAAGTATTCGACTCGGACAAACTTCGTAAAACTAAAGTTCCTTTTCGACAATGTGACTTTCGATTCCATAGCTTTAAAACAAATCTAGCTAATCGAGCACTATTTAGTTCGGTCACCTGCCATGCCCCAGGAGTTAAAATTAATGTTTTTTCAGAAAAAGTTGTTTACGTTCTGTTTAGGGAACCGATTCGGAACCGCATGAGTGCAGTCTTGACACCCGTGGTAAAAGCAGCTACTAGCTCAAGGTTATATACCCCTAATTCGTTCCGTGTTGAAATTACCGATTTCACTTACTTTCAAGCCCATTTAACTCCTAGGAGCGTCCTTTATCTATTGGATCTCTATCCTTGGATTTGGCTAGATAATTGCTATAAATGTGAAATAATGTACGACGTGCTTCCGTGGTGTCCAAAATAAACACAATTTTACTTCGTTCTCTACATTCCGTTTCGATTTCTTTTCGCATTTATGCATTCATTAGCACATACTTTTGGTCCAAATGCGCACTTAGGACCCACTTGGTCTAATATTAATTTATCAGATTTAAATAAAATATCTGTACCCAAAATAGGCACGCAATTTTTACTTGTAATGAATATTACGTGGTGTCCTAATGATCCGCCCTCGAATTTGAGGTTCATTTTTACCGTGCCTAACTTACAAACGGGCTCGTTTGTATAGGTTGAAATCTTGACCACCGTTTTTTTTTTCAATTCTGTCAAACATTGTTTTCCTGTTAACCTTTGTGGGAGTATTGTGACCTCGCTGCCACTATCAATTAATATGGAGCAGCTTCTGCGGTCTATACTTACTCTCATCAAGATGTTACCGACGCCATGCTTACTACTTGTAAAACACTACTTTTTCTCATTTGTTTTATTGAAAAATTCTGTTGTATTTATAGAAGTGGTACGCATGGTAGGGGTGGCTGAAATTTGCGTCAATCCCCTTGTTAGTTTTTTATAGGACGATGGTCTTCGGCAAACATCGTATGCCAACTTTTGCCACAAATGAAACGTTTCCGAATGGTACCCCTACATTCTGTTCTCTCGTGCCCCCGGAAACCACACTGCGGACATCATCGTTCTTCTTCGCCACGAGCATTTTGCCAGATGTTGCCTGGTACTGATCACGTCCATTGTCTGTTTGTCGCCTGTTTTCTATATTGGCTTCGATTTTTCTTGTGGGACATTATTACTTATTTTCCTATGGCATCGCAATTCGGATATTGAATGGTTATGTACCTGATATCTTCTTGGTCTTTTTTTATGACGTCCTCCATTCGTTTGTCGTTGATTGCCATCTGTGTATATTTCTGCGAATTATTCCTACATTCTTCCTTCGTTTACTTGCATTGCCACTATTCTTTCCACATTGATTCTTCCTTCTTCTTTTCTGCCTGTTTGACCTGTAGTACCTTCTTCTCCGGGGTTTTTCCATCTTACCTCATTATTGTCGCAAATTGATTGCTTCCATTTGGTCGGGATTAGATGATCCCGTTCATCTTTTATTGTTGTTATTTGGTCGACAATTTTACTTATTCTTCCAAGAAATTGTTCGTATGATTCGTTTGTTTTTGCGTTTCTGATACCTTTGTCTAGACGCTCCAGTGCTCTTTCCATCTCTTCGTCAGGATCGTTTGTTTCGTATATTCCTCTGCTCATTTCCGTCGTTTCTGCTACCGTCTTGCGGCGCGACAATTATTTTTCCCCACCTCGTTTTGTAGTAAAAAAGTGAAACTCTTCAAATTGTCAGTTGTTAGGTACCACGCCTTGGCTAAAATCTATCCCACGCAAAATTTCTGTCACTTTCAACTCCAAAAAAATAATTTCCGTTTTTTGAGGTAGCACTTTTGGTGGTACGCCCGCTCTACTAAATTTCGTAAAACTAAATAAATACCAATTCCATAATAATATTAATTTATTGATACTAATAAATAATACTGGCAGGCTGCCGTGTCTACGTGGTAGGATTAATCGCTATTTGACTATGACCAAGGCCGTCAAATTGGTTCCGGTGACTCTCGATGCTTCCATAATGTTGCCGATGGAGGTTTTCTGATGGACTGTCCAGCTGGAACTACTCATTGTATAGATGAAATGTTAGCCGATTGGCTTGGTCGAGGAGTACAACATCATTCCATTGTCCGCGGTTGTGCCCCTATCAAACAACCACTAAAAACCGAATGCTTGGAAATGTTGAACAGTAAATTCTTGTACAAGGCAGTGTTTACGAATTTGAAAAAATATACAGTGAAGTCATAAAAATTGCCGATTTGAAGAGACCAATTACGAACCTTTAAATTCCACCCGAGTTAACTGCGGAATCTAGGTCCTTTCATTTACCGCAGATCAATTAGCGCGCAGTTAAATATGTAATATAATGTGCCCAAAATCAGTAAGAACTTTTGTATCGCTGACCAATTAGTTATCAGTCTTCTTCAAGTGCTATAGAGTGCTCCCACATGGCTATCTGGTCGAGCCCCTCCCCCCTGTTCAACTAGCAGACCAACTTTTAACGAGACCTCGCCAGTCTGATAGAGTCTGTTCTTGCGCTTCCGAATCTCGTTTTAGAATGTCCAAATGTATACTCCTTCGTACAGCTAACCCCCTCTAAAGACAGACATGTCAAACCGACCTTTTTTTTAACTTTAATTTTAGCTCATGGGAACATGGCAGCTCACCGAGCTAAATCGTGCTAGATTTACTAGGTCCCTGGGCATCCAATAAAATTATACTTTGGGGCCATGGGATGTTTTCTCAACCATAAAAAAAAAACCGAAAAGTGAGAAAGCTGAGATTTTGTCAGTTTTTAAAAATTTGGGCTATAACTTTGTGGGCCTATAACTGGTCACGTGTTAAAAATTCGGGGTCGGTCTTCTGAGAAGAAATGCAGCTGTCATCCATGCGCATCGAATGAGTCCAATTTCAGAGAAAATCGGACAGTTAGAAAAATGTGAAATTTTATGGCAATACAATATTTCGCAATTTTTCAAATTGTACGATTTGAAAATGGGAAATTCCAAAAAATGTTCAAATGTGATTTCGTGAAGTATGTCGGATTGGCTCGAAATTGGGCTTAACGGACGCGCCATGACTCAAGCTCCAATTCTTCTCAGAGGACCGACCCCGAATTCTTAACACGTGACCAGTTAT
>SCLF01183997.1:0-10033 GCA_004367975.1 Mesochordaeus erythrocephalus
GCTCCGCCCAGTTTCGAGAAAAACGCGAAAAACAGGTCGATGAGTCTGATGGACTCAAAAGGGAGCACACGAGTTAATATTGCTTACCGATAAGGTATGAAAAATCGGAATGTAAGGGGTTATCAGGAAAATATCATTAAAATAATATTTTCTCCGCCAAATCTATAGCTAGAAGTCCGAAAATTTCAGGGTACCTAGCTTAATAACCGGCATGTATTACTGTCCTTTTTTTGTAATTAATTTTTATCTCTCTGCTTAGAAACACGCCGATAATATGATCGTTTTAACACGAAATTTCATTCAAATAATATTTTCTCGATCAAATAATACGCCTAAAAATCCAAAAAATTCAGCGTAGCTAGCTTAATAACACATATGTATTATTATAAATTATGGTAAATTATTTGTCAGTATATCGTTCTTTTTTGATTTTATTCCTCATAACTCTCTTGTGTTCTCTATATTTCCAAGTTTAACATGTCAATCAATCATTATTGATTTTTAGTTCTTTGATTTTTCGGCAATTCTCTGATATTGAGAGATATGATCACAGCTTGGCCATATATGACCAACGTTCTCATAAATATATTTTTGAAAGCCCCAGTTGAATGGAAAACGTTACAGAGAGAGACGAAATCGATTTCGAAGATCCCGCAGACGCTGAAGAAATAGACCGGGCAGATGAAACATTAGGCAATTTTTTGGACGGCAAAATAGGTAATTTAATCCAAATTTGGTCCTAATTTAGACACTACTTCACCTTAAAATCAATTAAAAATAGTAAACATCAATATAAGAACGTAATTTTTTTCTGTGACAATAAGGATGTCTACAGAACATACTCCCAGGCAATGTAGATTTAGCTTGTAGAAAATACAAACGGTTTGGTGGTTTCAACTTAAATTATATTATTGTAGTAATTAGATTTAGACTAAAATTATACGCACACTTAGCCCTTGAAACAGTGTGAAGTACACAAAATAAGTGTCTCAGCTCGTACACAACACTGTTTAATGTTATGTACTTGTTAAATACACAGAAGCTGTGCCGATTTTTTTTTTAGTCTAAAATATTGACATCGGTCTTTTTTCTAATTTTATTCCTGAAATAGAATATATTTCCCTGAAGATTTTGCAGATCGTAAAATAGGTAATTGAATCCTAATTTGGTCCTAATTTAGACACTGCTTCACCTTAAAATCAACAAAAAATAGTAAAAATAAATATAAGAACGTAGTTTTTTTTCTGTGACAATAAGGATGCCTAGAGAACATTAATAAAATAAATCTGGGCTAGTGGGGTTAAAGAACTTGGATTTATAATTGGAAAACCGTTGAATTCCTGAAGAAAAATGGAGACTACATCACTAGTTATTTAATAAAACATGTTTTTTAGAACGTAAGACCATTATTTTTTTTTCTATGAAATAAAAATTAAAAGCGAGTTCCTACCGTCAAAACCCTTAATGCTGTAACTAGTAAACCATTTGATTTCTTCAAAAAAAACCCGACACGACTCCAGTTAATATTCGATATAAAATGTTCTGTAAATGATAAGACCGCCATGTTTTGCATGCCACGAGAATCATACAAAGGCAAAACACTGACAAAATTTGGATCGAAACAGAGGTCCGACCGCTGAGATAATGGCAGTATAATTTTGTAAGTGACACAAAAAGTCACAAAAAGTGTGATTAGGGTTTTGGTCTGCCAAATTAGTTACACTGAACGGATTTCAACGGCACTATTTTTGTATGAAGGGTATTTGAAATCCCTCTAATTTGTTTAAATTTGAAGCAGATCCATCCATTCGTTCTCCAGATATCTGCGAAAGAAGAGCGGAAATGAGGTCTTAGGGGAGAAAGATCCCTAAGGGGTCTCCACTGGTTAAGGGTATTTAATAGATTTTCTCATAGACCCGTTATGTGGAGTGGGAGAACTTAAGTCAAAACTGTCATTTCGTGAAGTATGTCGGATTGGCTCGACAGTGGGCTTATTCGACACATCAGGGCTTAGTCGACGCGTCAGGCTTCAATTCTTCTCAGAGGACCGACCCCGAATTCTTAACACGTGACCCGTTATAGGCCAAAAACTGGACCAAAAAAGGTAAAAAACTCCGTAAAACTATATTTCAGGATGGTTGAAGTCAACTATAGTCGACTCACGTTTTGTGTTTAGAGGGGGTTAAGTGTATAAGGAAGTATAATTTTGGAAATTTTGACAAAAGATTCGGAACAGCAAGAAAAAACTCTATCAGCAAGCTAAGTCTCTTTAACCGATCACTTGCATCTTTTACGTGGGGGCTGTGTTTGTCACATGTGTACGAGTTAAGTCTAATTAACCCTCTTGACAAAATTTGAGCGACTTCGCTTGGACAAAATTGACCACGAGGTGGTCATACGATTATAGTGCTTAAAACGGGTAAATAAAACTTGCACCCACGCCGACTCGAACACGTTATCTTTTGATTCATCTGGGCAAGAATTCTGGGTACTTTTCCTCTGCTATGATCATAGTAGAGTCATATATGACTCACCCACTATTTTTTAAAATCATGGTCGCGGGAGCCGCCTTTTCCATCTCTATACTTGTAGTGTCCAAATATTTTTTGAGTAGTCATCGGATTTGCTTATCGAGAACTGATTGGTCAAGAATTACTCCCGTATGAATTCGACATTTATCCAAATGAAAAAAAATAGATAAAATTCATTGAGCAATTAGGATTCGAACTACCACTGTCAAATCTAAAGATTTATGTTAATCTAAACTCAGCCCTTCTTGCCATAGAATCGATGACCTCAACAGAAGTACTAAGAATAATGTTCATTCAAGGTCGGATTTGAAGAAAATAAGAGAAATTACGAAAATAAAGAATGTTGGGCTGGAATGACATATATTTTCTGTATTACTATTAAAATTCTTAATGCTGTAATTAGTAAACCGTATGATTTCTGCAATAATAACCAACACTGCTCCAGTGTATATACAATAAGAAATGTTCTGTAGATGACAAGACCGCCATGATTTGTCTGCAACGAGAATGATACAAAGCCAAAACACTGACATTTGGATTGAAAGAGAGGTCCTACCGCTGAGATAATGGCACTTAAAGTTTGAAACTAGCTTGAATTTTCACAAAAAAACGAGAAAACGCTTTTGGTTTGCCAAATTAGTCACACTGAACGTTTTTCATTGGAACTAATTTTGTATGAAGGAAATATGAAAACGCTGTAATAAGTTAACATTTGAAGCAGATCCGTCATTTCGTTCTCGAGATATTGGCGAAAGAAAAGCCTTTTGGACGTTAATCGGTGGTAGTGTTTAGTCAACACAATATTTTTTTGAAAACCAATTTCCTCTCAAATAAACTGAAAAAATATCGATTATTCACAGTATCTCATGAATGAATATCCTGTAATTTCCAGTTGAAATTATGTGCTATACTGTACATCATTAAATATAGTACTTAGAATTGCGGTCTCCATAATGATATCTCTCAGGCGCACAATTAACTTTTTTTGTCACGGAGATTAGTTGAATTAGTTCACTATCCAGAATTCAACGACGAGGGTGAATATGCCTTCAAATATGCCTTCAATTTTGCATTGGATTCTATTCAAAATCAGGCTTCTTGTGTCATTCAGAATGCTT
Source organism: Mesochordaeus erythrocephalus (assembly GCA_004367975.1). NCBI lineage: Eukaryota > Metazoa > Chordata > Appendicularia > Copelata > Oikopleuridae > Mesochordaeus > Mesochordaeus erythrocephalus. Next base: position 3,650 of record SCLF01183997.1, read on the forward strand.
GCATAGTAAGGCAGATTGCATTTATAGTACTTTGTAGTCAATACTAGTGAATTTGGACTAGTTTTGATGAATACTACACCATTGTATATACTTTTAGTATACACTTTACAGTATATTTGTTCACGATCAATATTCTTGTACCACTGGCTGTTTCGGGTGAACACTAGGTGGAGTACGTGTTCGTAGTACATGTTCGATACTTTTATTGGATGCCCTGAGGTCTATTTAACCTATGAGTTAGAATTAACGTTTTTTTCAAAAAACGGTCTTTTCACGTTTTGATACTAGTGGGGAGTTAACTGTACGTGTATAATTTCGGATAGTCTGGTAACAGATTCTGAACCGCAAGGAAAAACTCTATCAGACCCAGTAAGTCTCGTTAACCGACGTTAACCGATCCGTTGCTTCTTGGCGTAGGGGAGAGGGTAATTTTGACAGGCGTGTGACATAGGAATGCTTTCTGTTGCAGTTCATGCTAACGTAAACCTCTGCACGTGTTTGCAGAGGTCAGCATAGCTGTGTGCTTTGTAAAAAATTTGCTCGCTCTTCTTAGCGCGACGTCTTTCTCTAATTTAAACACAGCTACACTTATTAAACTATAATAACGTAATGTTTTTTCTATGTCATCAGGGATACCTAGAGAACATTAATAAAATTAGTCTGAGCTATTATGGTTAGAAGTCTTGGAGCTGAAGTCGGAAAACCGTTGTATTTCTGAAACAAATGGAGACTACTTCAGTAACCATCATTTTTTTATGGCAACATGTATACCCAGAGAAAAATAATAAATTAAAACCGAGTTCCTACCGTCAAAATTCTTAGTGCTGTAATTAGTAAACCGTTTGATTTCTTCAAAAAAACCCGACACTGCTCCGGTAGGACCGCCATGTTTTGCAAAGGTAAAACACTGACAAAATTTGGATTGAAATACAGGTCCGACCACTGGGCTAATGGTAGTTAAATTGTGTAAGTCGGTTCAATTGTCACAACCAAATTAGTTACACTGAACGTTTTTCATCAGCAATATTTTTCTATGCAGTGTATAATCTGTTAAAATGTGAAGCAGATCCATCCATTCGTGTTTGACGTGTTAACGGACTTTACTAATGCACCGGTGTCCATTCCCATTTTGCTCCTTTATAAGTTTCCGTAATGGGTGTCGCAGTTTGTGGAAAACCTATAATTGCTCGTTTCAGAAAATTAAATTTGACAAAGACGCCATGCATTCTTTTTCAGTTATTGGTGTTTTTATCATTTCTGTTGCCGTAACGTTCGTTACTATTTCTTAGCTCCATTCCCTTAATTACGTGATCGCAGAATGTTGCTTCATCCGTTAAAAATGTGGATTTTTTCGCTTTTACTTGGAGCCCAACATTTTTCATGATTTTAATCGTAGTTTCCATTTGCTCCAGGTTTTTTCCTACTTGTTTCCATGGAGAAGAAATCATCCATATATATAATTTGGGTTCCGAGAGGCATACAAGCAGTTTATAGTCAAGGCGAAATGTTCCATAACATAAATTGTACAGTGGTACGAGAGGAACAGCAACGCTAATGGGACAGAGTGTACTGCATCATCCCGCCGCTAAATCATACGAGCTTGACCCACCGCTAGAACCCACCGCTAGAACCCACGGAAGGTGATATATTAGAGAAGACTCTGCAAGATATAAACCAATTACCTAACGTGTTGGTAAAAAAAAAACTCTGAAGATATTAAATGGTTGAAGGGCGTCCACGCCCAACTCCACGCCCACGGAAATAAAACAGAATTGGCACAGTTGGTAGATGTATTGGTAGTATCATGCGATATCTTTGGACAGTAAGGCAAACCACTGGGTACCTTCCCCACAGAGTATAAGATCCCGACCAATGGGAAATCTCGAAGAATTCCATAGTACCCCATTAAACAACACCTTTAGGAACTTGTGGATATGGAGCTCCAACGGTGCTAGACAATGATGTCATCGAATTCTGCCACGATCAAAATGTTTCAAATCAACAATATTAGCCGCTATTAGGAAGAACACGAACATTCTTGTCTGTGCGAATTAAAAAAAACACATTTAATAAGGTTATAATAGATCCTGATCGATTTCCTACCCCTCGCATCGACGATGTATTTACGAAAATCGGACGCAACCCTAGATTTCCAATTGGGTTATTAGCAATGTAAAGTATCCCAAGACGACCGACACAAACCAGTCACGTATGGAAAGGCAAAACTTATCGCTGCAAGGACGTTACGTTCGGATTAACGCACACTGGTGGAATTTTCCAACATGTAACCAGCGAAATGCTAAACACCGTTAATAGTAACATGATAATTTCGTTTACTGAAACGAGTTTGGAACCTATCTGAGCACACTTTCTCCGGTGCCGTACGTAAATTCAACGTGAGGTTAAACGGTGAAACATGTTCATTCCTAGAACCTCAAGCCGAATTGCTTGGTAGGATCGTCAAAAGCGACTGGTACAAGGCAAATCCGGCATATGTTGCCGACATGCTGGCAATCAACAACGTCTCCGAACAACCAATTATGTAACTCACAAAGGAACTGCATAATATAAATCTAGATGCACGACTAAAGCAAATGACGCATTTGAAAAAATCAAAAAGTTTTGCAGATTTCTCCATTCCATTTGTGCTGAGAACAGATTCCTCAGACCTTGGTGCTGGAGCGATCTTGATGCAAAAAATGTACGAAAAGTCCAATATTGTAGCCGCTGCGTCGAAAACTTTTGGAAGGACGATGCAAAGATAGTTTCACTGTCCGAACTGACCACCGGTCACTATGTTATTTGGATTGAACGGAGTTTAAATCCGTAAAGATCAGTCGTGGCAAGAGCGAATTTCACAATACAACTTCTTAGTAACCTACATTCCTGGCGAAGAGAATGTATGGGCTGACCTGTTATCTCGTCCATAGGGAGTCTGAAAACGAGATCGACACCCAAACCTACCCCAAGGGGCAAGTTTATGAAGATAGTAAATTAATCACTCAAGATTTACGTACGAAATACATCTCACCAATCTACGCCTCACCTTAGCGAACAAATAAAAGGAACGGGAGCAACGGAGATACATGAAATGGCAAGGCCAAGTGTCCTGGCATTTTTGGGAAAGACTCAACCTTCCAGAGAAATTATTATTGAAGCCTACATTGGTGGAAGGCTAAGAGATGACGAATTCCTAACGAAAATTATCAATGACATCGAAAACGTTAAGTTTGGAGTAAAGCCAATATCCACGATTTCGTTGATGAACATGATAAGTAAGGTCACCTTTTCCGCAAAAAAAGGAAATACCTTTTATTAATAACGGTTCGGACACACTGATGATCCGCTCACTAATAGATGCTAAAGTGGTGATTCGAGCATCTATTAGAAACGAAATGTAGCGTCTAGCAACAAGATCGAGTCAAGGATTACTTGACCAACGGCTGGTGGATCGCCAAAGACATAGCGAACTAGGTCAAAAGCTGTACAGTATGTGCCAGACGAAAAGCAAATCGCCCAGCCAAGTCAAATTAATACCAAACAAGTGCCTACGAGGAACTGCACCTTGGGATCCATTTGGACACCGGTTTATTTCCCATTTTCTGTTTTTCTTTATAGTGTCATTATGTTCCAAACGTACTCGGAAATATCCACAACTCGGATTTCCATTTCGTTTTCCATTTTTCACGAAAAATCTAAATTTGTTTTGAAATTTTTTTAATCTTTTAGGGATTTTTACGATGCAAATAAAGTTCCAGGTAAGTATAATACATAACCCTAGTGAGAAGAATTTTTACAAAGTATAATACACATTTTACAACACATACTTTTACATTTTTAAATTGGCATATATATTTATGATATTTACAATTTTTTACAATTTTGTTTTCCTGCCATTTTCTTTTCGGCTCTGCTGACGGCTCGCTTTCAGCTTCGTCAGCATCATCTTGTCCTTGTGTCACGAACCAGGTGCATAATCGTTAATAAATAAATGAAAATAGATATTAAATCTAAATTAACTTCAGATTCGGGTTGTACACGCTAATATTACCGTTTTCAGTTCTAAACAAGTTTCACATATTTTTAAAACAATTTCGAAAATGTAAAAACCGGATAACTGGTTGAGTGGAGTGTTTGTACAATAAAGTAATTCTAATCCAAATAAATAGTACAATGATAGGGTAACGATTCCGAATAAATAGCGCAAATATAATCTGACACAAGAAAAGTATTAGAGTTACCTACGCTGATTTTGCTCTCCAATTTAACAACCCGTTCGTGCTTATTTAATAAGCGTGTCCGGTTATAATTGCACCTAACCCAAACCTTTTGGAGTTAAATATTATCGTTCGCCCTTAATTTTTTAAGCAAGTCCTCGAAACCCCGGTTGAGTGAGGGATAGCCATTTACTTCAGCTCATTCCCCTTAATAACGGACTACAACCTGTAAAACAAATATTTTAGTATTTTGACCTTATTTACATATTAAATAATAGATAGATTTGTATGCCAAGTAAATATACTATTTGGTTTTATGTCATTTTCAGTAATGTATATGTATTTATGGACTGTCGGCGTAGTCAATTGCTAAGTCTATGTCCAATTGAACATATTTATTTATTATTATCTTTCCAATTTTTCGATAAACTATCAAACGGTTTACTGATTATAGCACTAAGAATTTTAACGGTATAAACTCGCTTTCAATTTATTATTTTTCCCTGGGTATCCATGTTGCCATAGAAAAAATATAATGGTCTCGCGTTGTAAACAAACTATTTTATTAAATCTATACTGCAGTAGTCTCAAGTTTTTTTCTCAGAAATCTAACGGTTTTCCGACTACAACTCCAAGTGTTTTAGCCCCGTTCTTATATTGTACATTCGTATTTTTTATTGAATTTACGGTCAACCTATAAGTCAATAAATATCGATTGAATATATTAAATTTGGAAAAAAGAAAGACTAGATACAGATATACGAGTACCAATATCGAACAGGTATCAAATATTTCCAAATAACTACTAAATAATACATATTTGTTACTAAGCTAGGTACGCATAATGTTTTGGATTTCTAGACACATTATTTGATCGAGAAAATATTATTTGAATTAAATTTCGCATTAGAACCTAATATAAGACTAAATTGAATTTTACCGTCCACATTCTGCGAGTCAAATTTTTAATGAACATACTTTGGGACCTTGGCATGTTTTCTAAATCATAACAAATCGAAAGGTGAAAAATTCGCTGGGTGAGTCCTTTGAGAAGAATTGAAGCTGGAGTCATGGCAAACCCAATAAGTCAATCGGACATAATGTCCGAAATCACATTTTTGACTTCTACTTACTATAACTACATAGCGGGTTAGGAATTTGGAGTCGACCACTTGAGAAGAAATGTAGCGGACATCCGTACGCGTTGAATGAACACAATTTTGGGAAAATCAAGTATCAAATATTTCCAAATAATTATTAATAATACATATCGGTTATGGATTTTTATTGGATTTATTCCAAAAAAAAAATCTCAATAATACATATCTATTACTACGCTAGGTACCCTGAAAATGTTGGACTTCTAGCCATATATTTAACCGAGCAAATATTATTTGAATGCAATGTCAAGTGATAACCCGTTACGTTACGATGTTTCATACTTTATTGGTAAGCAATATTAATATAATGTTAAAACCGTTAAATAGCCAGATAGCACAGCTTCCCTCGTTAAAATTTTCAACGGACAATAACGCTCCGTTTTGAATTGAAATGGAAAAGAAGAGCGGAGGACATTTTGTATCCACAGGATATTTCGCTCGGGGTCTGTCATAGATAAAGTCGAGATTTATATTCTATTAAGTCGAGGCGCGTTGGTTTAGAGGTATAATACCAGGCTGTCAGTCCGTTGACCCGGGTTCGATCCCCAGACGTGGCAAATGTTTTCTATTAGTCATTTCGACACCTTAGCCCTATGCTAACATAGATTACATCGAATTAAAAACCGAGAATCAAGAAATTAATTATGTTTATATTGATCTAAGATAAAGTTTACATTATCGGTGACTAAAGGTCTTCAAGTTCTAAGGTCATTAAGTTTTAAGTAACATTGAATATTCATTAACCAGTGGAGACCGGTGCTGAAATTTCCTGTGGAGACCGTTGAGGCCATTAGTGTCCAACGTTTTTCTTTTCCATTTCAATTCAAAACGAAGCAATATTTTCCATTGAAAATTTGAACGATGGAAGCTGTGCTAACTCGCTATTTAACCAGTGGAGACCCCTTGGGGATCTTTGTCGCACTACAACTCAATTACGCTCTTCTTTCGCAGATATCCGGAGAACGAATGGATGGATCTGCTTCAAATTTAAACAAATTCGAGGGATT
>SCLF01184108.1:0-10032 GCA_004367975.1 Mesochordaeus erythrocephalus
AAAGTTTCCACAATATTCAATGGACTTGAAACAATCCTTTCATTAAATATGATCTGTGGATTAAAATACTCAACATGTTTTATTTAAATTTTTTTATATTTTCGGAATTCTACAGGTTTATAGAGTTGGATTCCAAAATACAGTGGAGAAGCAAAAATTGTCCGATCGTATATTTTCTTCTCGATCGTCTCACCAGATAATCAATGAATAGTTTTTAATAAAATGTTTACCATTTTAACGGTGAACGTTTAGCTTTCTAATGATCAACCTTTTATTAAAAACTATTCATTGATTTTCTGGTGAGACGATCGAGAAGAAAATATACGATCGGGCAATTTTTGTACATTTTTGTACATTTTTGAACATTTTTGTACATTTTTGTACATTTCTGTACATCGCTACCGGTGATGGATTCAAATCCACCTCGGTTTTATTGTTTTTTACTGATTTATTTATGTTGCATTGCTCTACTTGTTTAGTTTCGAGTAAAGCCGATTTGTGCGCTTAGCACTTGGGAATAAGTGCGATTAACTGGCTTTGCAGAAAAAAAATAACTTCATATTTCATTTATGATCAGGTAGTTGCTTAGTAGTCTGACGAGTATTCCTTCGTCAAATATACAAAACCACAGCTGAATAGAATTGAGTGTAGAAAATGGTGAAAGGAAATAAGAAATCCGGACTAGACGGACCCATTTTTCTCTTTTTGAAATTAATATAAACTCATGTGCACCGTTTGAGTCTTTTTATACTCATTGACCAGTATCCACGTTTTTCTCGAAGCTGAGCAGAGCCTGGTCAGAATGCCCCCCAGGACTCCCCCTCCAAATTCTACCCGCATCTTTTATGAACATTTTTAGGCCGGACGTACCACCGGAAGTGCTAGCTAAAAACCGGAAATTTATTTTTGTGGAGTTGGTAGTGACATAGAATTTTTGCGTGGGATAAATTTTAGTCAAGAAATGCCTTCAAAAAATCTAAGTGGCCCAATCCAAGGCAGGTCTTCCAATGGAAATTGGAAGAGTTCCACTTTTCTTCGATTTATGACAGCTCTGTCTTACATATCAACACGTTCGCCAGTATTTCCAGATTTTGAAGAAATTGGTAGCCCAAAATTATAACCAGAGGTGAAACTAACAATAAAAAGTTCGAAAATTTACGTCGAAAAATTAACCAGGTTATCGGTCAGCAATTTCTAATCTGACAGTGACAATTTAAAACGACTAGCCCTATGCATTCTGTCAGAAAATCGATTTCAGCGCTTACGAAGTTTTTCAGAATACTTGGGTTGTTCCGTGTTTCCTTTTCTAGACCTCAATCACTTTTCTTATTGAGATAACGATTATAGACCCAATAGCATAACAAAACATCAAACAAATAATTCTGCAAATGAAAAATTATTAGCGATGAGCGCAGAAAGCTCAAAACGGTGCAAAGGCGTTATGTTCCAAACACCTTGCACTGGAGTTAACCATCAATTTAAAGTTACTACTAATTGATAATTTTTAAAGCGGAAATATCATCACAAGTGAACTTAAATTCTGAGTTGACATTTCCAATAAACTATGGTCTGAATGCCAGGAGTTAAAATCAATTATAATTATAATTCACCTAAGTTATTTATTAATCCTGGATTGTCAACTAAAAATTAGATCAAACAAAATGTGTCAAAAGTTCCTCCCACGTGTGTAACACACGGATAGTGTATTATTGTATACAACTATTGTATAAAACTATTTGTTTGTTGTTTTACAATGCTTTTTGGATTGCCCAATTATTCTGAAAACGTTCGTAAACTCTGAAATCAATTTTCTGAGCGAACGCATAAGACTAGCCGATTTAAGACTCTACTGTTATAACAGTTAGATTAGTAATAGCTGGTCGATAACCTGGTCAACTTTTCGACGTAAATTTTCGAATTTTTAATTTTTAGGTTCACTTTCGGTTGTAATTTTGGGCCGCGAGTTTTCTTAAAATTTTCGTCATATAATTTGATTCGGAAATACTGGTTAACGTGTTGATATGTAAAAAAGATCTATCATAAATAGTACACAAGTGAAACTCTTCCAATTGTCATTTGCCAGGTACCCCGCCTTGGATTGGGCCACTTAGATTTTTGAAGGAATTTGCGGACAAACATTCTATGACACTCAACTCCAAAAAATCAATTTCCGGTTTTTTGGTAGCACTTCTGGTGGTACTTCCGGTCTAAAAATTGTCGTAAAAGATGCGGCGTGGAATATGGGGCGATCCTGGGGGAACATTCTGACCTAGCTCTGCTCAGTTTAGAGAAAAACGCGAAAAACTGGCCGATGAGCCTGAAAAACCTAAAATTGTTCCTACCAGATCGAAGAAGTTAATTATTACCCACGTTGTCAGTTGAGTTTACTGAATTACTGTAATATACATTTGATCAGCTTTTGATTTACGTAGGCGGCGTGGCTTTTTTAATGCTAATCATAAAATGGTTTTATTATCGTAGCGCTTCTGCCTGTAGTCTCATATGGTATATCTATTAACGAGCTTGTCATCGAAGACGAAAATATCGATCACGAGGCACAATTTCACGCGAAATAAGATATACAAATTTTATTACCCCTACGTAAAGAAAAAATGAATATTTTTAGTCGTCTTGAGTTCATTTACCGCGATTTACCTTCTTGTAAAAAAATGAGCGACTTCGCTTCGGCAACATTGGAGAGGTGTGGCAGCGAACACGTTTGCTAAGCTATTTTTAACCGCTCAATTTTATAGCAATCGGAGTCACCTTGGTGTCTTTAGTTCATATAAATATATGTATCCTTGTCTGGACAACATTATGTTAAAATGGTATGCCTGTATTGTTTCACTAGAATGAGATATCCTGTTAATTACACTTTCTCAAGCCCTCCCAAAACTGTATGTTATTTAATTAATACTTGGAATCACTCTTGAAATCTTTCGGTACCACTAACGAATCGCCCACTGATTCGTCCAATTTGGAGTTCGCTCATTTCATTGGATGGATAAATTAAAAACCCACACAAAAACATCATTAAATATCACTTAAAGGCAAATATTTGAACATTAAGAGAACCACAGAGAATAAAAATATTCTGGTTGGACTCACAGATAAATTTTCTACTGCTGATTTTAATTTCTAACTACAGTTTTTTACAAGAGGGTTAAACGAGTAAATGGTGAATTTGGTACATTGAAAAAATTTTAGATAAAAAACCAAACTTTTCATGAAATGTATACTACCTCAACCTACGGTAATCAAATTTCCGAAGGAACAAGTTTACCATTCTCTCGACAAATCTATGAATCTTTAGATAAAATCGAATTTTTTCATCAGAATAATTCATATTCCATCGACATACGGTGAAGTCATAAAATTGTCCGGTCGTAGGCGAAATTTCCGTCTGTCTAATTCGTTAATGGCCCGCCAGTTCTTTGAATCAAGTCACTATTAGTTACCATTCGAATATTTGAGCACGCGCCAATTGATCAGCGTTCAATGAAAGGATCTATATTCCGTACACCTAATATGACTTCACTGTATTACTTTTCTAATTGCACAAATGTCTAAATTTCTCTTCCTGAATCCCTTCTAGGTACCCTATGTTTACAGCTGAGCCTAGATACTGGTTGAGGCACATCGAACAATCTCAGTGACAGGATATTTAAAAACTTACATTTAAATGATTAGTAACTCTAATTCTTGATTGTGATTTTGTATTTTGGAATTACGTTTTTATCGAGTAAAAGTGACCCAATCACTAGAGTGTGCTCTGAAAAAGGTACTTTGCCGAATCATAAAACATGTTTGGCTCTTTTTTACGAGACTCGGTTGCCAGGTATATAGTATAATTAAGACCCAATTGGACGACAGGGAGGCCAACAAATAAAGTCCGGTTCATGCTTATCCGCAACACTGTCTAAGGATAAAGAAATTGTTAGGTTGCATTATCGGACAGCCTGTACCAGTTTGGCTATGTTGGCCGTGTCAAAAACCGGATAAAAGTATTCGTTTGCAGCAATGAATGCAGAAAATATGGACTTCTGAAGATCCATGTATGATGGAGATAAAAAATAATTTGAGTCTGTTTTGAGTCTATTTATACACACATTTGAATTCACGATATTCTACTGTGATCTTACTATATCCTAGCAAAACATTACTTTGTATCTTAACCCGTACGCAGAAGTGTGTGTCGCTCGGCACACATTTTCGTTGATTGGACCATAACTTCTAGTTATGATCACTTGGTCCAGACTTCTGCGTACGGGTTAACTTCTGTGAATGAAAATTAATCAGTGCCTACGAATTCCGCCTACGATAAAACACTTTTTGCGACACGAGTGTATACTGGTATTATTGGTCATGAAAATTAATGCGCAAAGATACGCTTGAATAACTATTTTAGGCCACTTACGTAACCTTTATTTAACGATTGCTGAATTTCGTAATACAGACTACCTCAACCGTTCCGTCTCTCGCGTTGAATTACAAATTGGATAGAGCTTGAAAGTGTCACCGAAGTGAAGCTCAAAATCAGACTAGTTGCAATCCTAGTTTTAGTCCCCACAGGCTAAGTAATGCTTTAATGAGTGGATCCCCGGCGTCCAAAAGGGTCTACGAGGACCCTTCCTTTGCGGATATATGAAGAACGTTCTGCTTCAAATTTTAAATGCCGTATAATGGCATATAATTAGCCATTGTATACACAGTTATAGCGGAAACAAATAAGTGTCTTATCCTGTACATAACATTTGTATTGAATGCTCTGAAGTTCTAATAGATGGAAGCTTCAAAAATAATATAGGTGTTGACCAAAATTATTACCCAGAAGTTTTTCGGCGTACCGAAATCGAGAGAGAAAGAGAAGGTGACAGATAAATGCAGGCTACGGTCGATAAAATACATACTGTTTCAAATAATTGATGTTTTATTTTATACAGTACAAAATTCTTGTTACACTAGGTACAGCGTCATTCCTGACTTTCTAGGAATATTCTATGACTGAGAAAATTGCATTTGAATGAAATTTAGCATGCATCGCCGTTAGATTGTGGCTTCTGATACTGGATTGACATGGAACAAGGGCGGTGGACGTTTTTTTTTTATCTCTGGGGCATCCACTAGGAAATCGGTTTTGAGGCATCCACTGGTTAACCCACCTGATGTTTTCCATATTTTATTAGATTGCTGTAAAGACGTACTACTAATAAATATTTTCGCCTGAGTGCTTGTTTCTCGCTAATATAATAAATTTCATTAATTTCTACCTCGTTATTAACGAGGTAGATGAATATCAGAAAAGTTATATAACAAACTTATAGCGCTAGTTATTAACCTGTAGGTACCGCGAGTTCAAAAGTGTCCACGCGTACCCTTCTTTTACAAATATCTCGAGACCGAATGAGCGTATCTGCATCAAATTTTAACTTGTTACCGGATTTTCAAATATCCTACAAACAAACTAACTCTCGACGAAAAATTTCAGTATATCACATTTGGCAGACCAAAAGTATTTTCTCCTCTCGGCAAAAATCCAAGCAGTTTTCTAACTTTAACTCCAACGTCAAATATCTTAGCTGTAGGACTTTTATTTCAATCTAGAACATAAACTAATGCGATCTGGTTTTTTCAGAAAAACAAAACGGTTTCCTAACTTCAACTTCAATTATTTCAGCTGTATGTCTTTGCTTTCAGTGCCGGTTATAACTATGTTTAGTCCATGTTACACTTTTGCATCAGAAAAAACAATGAGTGTCTTTACCCGGGTACAACATTTGTATTGCATATACACAAAAAAACTGTCGATTTTTTGCACTCCAAAATATTGACAGCGGTCTTATTATATTTTTCTACTGCAATATAATATGTTAGAATTGTTTCTCAGCGGTCTCTATCCATCGATAGAGGTAAGCGAAAGAGACGCCAGGCAGAGGGGGAGAGAAAACGTTAAGCCGGGAGAGAAGAAGATGGGAAAACGCGTATACTAAAAATGGGCTATCAAATAATTAATTAATTATTTTGTATAATAGAGAGCTGTTTTTACATTAGCTAGAGTAAAATTGCATCTGAATTAAATTTCGCGTGTATTATGGCTTCTCATATCTTATTGATAACAAATAATACTGTAACAAATACCTGTAATTTTGGCCAGCTCTCTATTTCGCAAAGGATAACAACAAATTCATACACGAGAAAACTAAAATATTTTTTCTAAATGTTATCTGATACGCCACCTAATCCTGTGGATCCTTAAAATCGTTATTACGTATAGAACTGTGCAGCATATAGGTGTAAAATATTGCCATTTTCCGTCCATGATTTTTGGTAGTAGCCAGAGGAGTATTGAAATAAAACCCTTTACTTATAATACTAATAACGCTTCGGAGCTAAGCCTTATGTAGTCAGAAAAGTCTGGAAATTTTACTATTGACCCTTGGATGTCTGTCTTAACTTTTAAGTGTTACCACTTAGCCAAATTTATTGCATGTTTTTATTAAGCCGTACCGCACAATCAATCAGAACCATATAAAATGTTAATAATAACAGAAAAATATGGCGCAAAGTAAACGAACTGTAAACGGCGTTATAGTAAAAATCGGGTTATATTATCGTTCTGGAAACAAATTCGTACGGTTTAATAATTACAATAAAATCATGCATTATTACATTTGGTTAAGCAGTTATGTGGTGTCATAAGCAAGGACCAATGACAATTTGTATTACGGACTTTTCTGATATACTATACTTAGCTACTACAAATTATATACTCACAAAATTGGTTTTATCGAGACAACGAATGTTCATGGACGTTGTTTCCATGAAGACGACACTATTCCATGCGTAGAAAAGCAACGGTTAATCCGGAAAATATACCAAGTTCCATCGTTACCAGTGAATGACCATACCAAATACTCTACTTAAGCTAAAGCGACATGAGGCTAAGATAAAGATGATTTCCGGCTATTTATTATTGTTAGTTGACTGTTCTATTAGATTCAATGCCGTTCTATACCCTTCGGTAAGATTCAAATAATAACGGAATTGCTTATTCTTAGGATGGAAGCTAATCGAAGCTAATACAACCAAAAGGTTGCCTGCGACTTATGTGTACAAGAGGTTCCTTAATTATAATTACGAAATCAGTTGTTTCCTACCATTAATTGGCTAATTGAATCAAACTAGACATAGTCTTGGTTAATTCAGGCCGTTCAAAGAGGGCTTATTATGATTACAATTTCAACTTTACTGGAACAGAGAGGGTAGGTGTACCATTATTCGTCTGAGAGTTGGAAATTTAGGTCCCACAAGACCGACTAAATCTTATAGGTGCTGGGAATTATGGTTGGTTCCGCATCAATTTGAAATAAAAGGACTTTATTAATTATTTCAATCATGTACAGTAGGAGTAAAGTTCATCAATTCAAGACACACCGAGTGACAAATTATACTTGACGGATTTAAGATCAGAGTTTAACATAAGATTTTTACATCAGAAAAGCTAATTAATCACCAACATCTACAATCAATAGTCGCTATAATAATCACTATATAAGAGATATCGTTCTTTATGCCGGTTCATTCAATTTTTTAAGAAATTACGAAAAATATTACAAATGAAACCACTGCTATAACTCCTGTGATGAAGTTGAAAAAGCAAGGACCGTTTCTTCATGTACCAAATGTGGAGGGTGTGAGTTGTTTTCTATGTCGATGTATCGTTGTTGTCTAGTTAAGGGTTTTACGTCTGAATAGTTTCGCGACCGTATTTATTGTCTAATATGCCTAACGTGTCCAGAGCATGATAATAATGTACTCTTGTGATACCGTTTACAAACCAATTTACCGCTCGTTGTCCCGTTGCTCAGGAATACCCGCTCAGGAATCCCCGGTAATGCATCCCTTGTTGTCTATTTTCCTCTTCTCCCTCCTCGTTTCTCTCTTCCGCCTCCATACTGTCCCTTAATTGACTGAATATTCTTTCTTCTTTTTCGAACTTCTGTAATTTGTCCGAATTTCTTCGTTTTCGATTTTTTCTCCACTTCGGCTCGATATTTCCTCATAATTGTTTTCCTCATCAGGTTCCTCATCAGTTACATCATTAGGCAACTGGTTTATACCGTGAATTATTTCAGGGATAAGCTCGTCCCAATTTTCTTAGAATTTTGGGAGCTTATTTTGGGAGCTTATTTTTTAGCGTCTGATTCGCTCTCTCCACCAATCCATTTGCTTGTGGGTGGTAGGGGAAGGAATGTTGGTGCCGGATTTCTTTTCGCCGTAAATGCTCCGTAAATTCTCCGGCAAGTTCCGTGCAATTGTCGGAGATTATAATTTCGTGGTATTTAGGCGAATTGCATATCCATCTAATCAGCTCAAATAAGACCTCTTTCGCGGTCCTATTGCGCAACGGAGCTGCATATACTCTTTTTAAAAAATGGTCAATACCGAAAAATACCTACTGGTATGATTTGTCGGTAGTCGGAAGGGGACCACCTGAGTCCACAGCCAATATTTGCCATGGTTCCGTGGGTGTTTGTGATTTACCCAACGGTGCTCGTTTCGGACGTAGGTTGTGTTTCACCTGCTGGCATCCGTGGCATGTCTTCACGTGATGGGCCACGTTTTCATCCAAGCCTATCCAGAAGTACTTTTCTGCCAATGTTTTCTTCGTATTTTGAACTCCTGGATGGTCCATCAGACCGTGGTAGGCCTCTAGCGCCAAAATTATCCATTTCTGTGAGATAATCAATTTTTCGTTGCATTCATAATCCGCAACCGGAAGTATTTTGTCATTCTATCGGATTTGGTATATTCCGGCCAACTTCATAGTCCACACTTCGTATTGGACTTCTTTCATCTCTTGTTGGGTTTTCTTTACCATAGTCACCTTCTTCTCCTCATTGGTCGCCCTTTCTTCCGTGTGTGGATGGCCTTGTCTACTAAGACAGTCCGAGACCGCACTTTTTCCTCGCAAAAACACTTCTTTTTCATCATTTCCATTTCTTCTTTTTCATCATTTCCATTTCTTCTTTTTCGATAATTAGTTTCCCCACCTACACAGTTTTTATGGGTGAATGACAACGTGCGTGGACCTGGAGTATGAATTCGGCGCGTTTGGTACCGAATTCCGCTTTATGTGGTGCCGAATTCATTCCATCCCCATAAAATAGAAAACTATGTGATCTGATTTTTACGATTTGGTATTATTATAGCTTCGTGACATGTACAAGTACGAACCTTTCGTAGTTTTTACCTTCCGTAGCCAATCTAACGGTGTTTCTCATTTTACGATTTACGTTTTAATATGTATCTCGAGAATCCATTAATATTCTTTGCGATCAATCTTTTCATATATCGATTATATCCAAAGGATAACGATATTTATGTGTATTTAACTATGCAAGGTTTCCGTAAAAAGCTGTGTAATTGAGATAAACAAAATTCCCACTTTTTTATATGATCCAAGAATGAACAGCCAACATACATTTCAGCGTTCGTAAATCGCCCGATTAGTTAGATAATTACAGATAGATCAATGCTAAGTACATTGTCCACGAACTCAACGATTATAGAAGACTAATCTCCAAACTAAATAAATATGTTGAAAAATTGAATCCCCAGCTATCTAATGGTTCATATTAACAGTCACGCATCAAGCTGGCACAAACGTGTCTTTTTGCATAAAAATACGATTTTCAAGTACTAGACCGTATGCTGGGCCCGATTCAGCCCCTGACCCCGGGTCAAAAATTTTCGGCGCATCTTCAGGTCACTCCAGAATTTACTATTTATCTATCAACCCGTACGCAAGAATGTGTGTCGCCCAGGACCCCAGGACCCGCTCCGCCCAGGACCCCGGGACCCGCTCCATAAACTGCCCTCCCGGTTTTTTTTTAACGTACTTTTAGACCGGAAGTGGAGGCAAAAAACCGGAAATTTATTTTTTGAATGTGTTTCGACCACGAATTTTGACCGGAAGTGGACGCAAAAAACAAAAAATCCGAAAAACGCGGAAAAAACGGGACAAATGCT
>SCLF01184219.1:0-10032 GCA_004367975.1 Mesochordaeus erythrocephalus
TAGTTTTCTCCATAAAACCACGAAAGTAACGTTTTGTAAAGTGGTACTTTTCCAATGATTTAAAATTATCCCACGGTGATCTTTTCGCCAAATACTCGAGATCGAACCAAGTAAACTTCCTTGCGTTCTTTCCAGTCGATAACTCAGTGATCAGATTCTTTAAAGGATAAAGCTAAATTAATTTAACCCATACGCTGACATCTGTGCCGCTCGGCACAGACGACCACTAATTGGACCATAATACCGTAATTTATGCATTTTCCGAAGTTTGGGACCGATTTTTTAAAATAATCCACATTGTTGGAATTTTTGGTCTGAAGTCTGAAAATAATTTCTAGACTTGAGAGATCTTTAGCGAGTCTTTTTTGAATGATTAAAAAACAAAATCTTAAACGAGGGTCAAGGTAAAAGGCGTTTGCTTTAAGTATTACTTTAACGAGATTTCTTAAAAGACTTTATGGTGTTTTGAATATGATAATTGTATATGCTTTAGAGCCAAATCTGTTTTTATTCCAAGACAAGGTCTAGGAAAGATTCATATCATTACTAAATAAAGTATTTAGAGTCTTTGTTAATGTAGGAAGACACTGAAAAAAACTATTTAGGAATAAGATCATTTCATTTACTAATTAATATTTCTTATTTGTGATGTATTTATTGTTTTCTATCAAATAATTCTATACAACGGAAGGCAGTTAAAAATTGTCGTGGTGGTAAGACCAGCTTGGTACGATTGTTTCAGTTGTTGACCAATCAACTTATCTAGGTCGCTTTTTCTTTCGTCTAGTCTTTGACTCCAACGCTTTGTTGCTAAATTCCTGAAATGTTTTGGCTGTCTCCATCCGTGCGATTTTCGCTTGAGGTCTGGCATGATTTTCTCTCAATTCTTCGTTTTCCAGATGAAATCATTCCGGAATGGTTGATCTGTTTAGTGATCGTATAGACGAAGCTGAATCAGAAGGAGCCTGATTTTCTTCAGCCGAACTGATGACGACGGACTGGTTTTGTTGCATCGGTTGCTCTTGAATTGTGTTCATTTTTTTTTTCCAGAAGTTATCTATTTTGGACGACGTTTTAAGTCCTTGCCTCATCTTTTTTGGAGGTTGTTAATCCGACATTTCACTGAATGATTTTTCTCGTTTTCTTTCGTTCTTAAATTTGAGATAACCCTATGAAAAATATTATGAGAATCATATATTGCATGTTTAATTTGTATCCTAACCCCAGCCCGTGATGAAAATGTTTTATTTTAGCTCTAGTATGAACTTACTGAGCCATTTCCTTTGGCTCATACATATTTTCCCATGTCATGTCATGCTCTCCAAGCAGCAATTTAAAATTGCTCTTGTTTGGTTTCTAGACATGCCATGTAGTCTATTGGTATGGACAAGAGATCTCGAATTATTTTGGCTTGCTCCATTTCTTCTAAGCCCATAAAATTCAAAAGCCCTCTTTTCAAAATCGGCCCGGCTTTGTAAGCATGGATCGTCATGTATTAAACTAGTAAATATAGAATTTAATGTCTATAATCGTTTGGTTATTCTGCTGAAGATCTTTGATTTCCAACCAGGTTTTCCAATCTCCATCATCAGCCGTTTTCTTCATATATTTTTGAAAAACCACTCTGCTCCATCTTACGATTCCAGAAGCTTCAACCATTCCGATTGTATCTGATAATCCCCTGCACTTAGTTTTAATTTTTCCAGCATTTCCTGATTTTACTTTCGGAGTTCTTGTTTGATGCCTGTGAATCGTTCATGACAGAGAGTTACAAATTTGTCTTGTGTTTCATTGCATTTTCCCACGTCTTGTTCCACGGTGGACAATCGTTCGTCGCTATCTTGACATTGCTGCCTGAGTCCTTGGAGCTCTATCTTCAATTGATATCTTCAGTCTTCAACTCCCTACTCTGATACTCAATTGTAGTTTATTGGTTAACGAATTGGTCCAACGGAATCATTTCCCCTTTCAATTCTCTTCGGATAACTTGCAGGTCATTGATGCATTTTTCTTCGATGATTTGTAAGATCCTGCGCAGATGTTGTTGTGCATCCATGTTAACAAATCATTTTTCCACTTGTTAAAAGCCTCCATTAATGCTTGAAAGATAGCCCGCAATAGCTCACTCGTCTTTACATCACTGAGTTGCTGCTAGACTAAATCAAGCTTTGCTCTTAAAATTTTATATTTTATATTTTCCGATTGTCTTAGCTTGGTTATTCTAGCTATCTTTTTTGTTGTACGTGCGATGACTTGCCGTGTTGATTCGATTTTGGATCGACTGGGAAGATCCTGCGAGCGGTTGTGCAATGATCACAGCTTTT
The DNA here is from genome assembly GCA_004367975.1 of Mesochordaeus erythrocephalus. Lineage (NCBI taxonomy): Eukaryota > Metazoa > Chordata > Appendicularia > Copelata > Oikopleuridae > Mesochordaeus > Mesochordaeus erythrocephalus. The sequence continues at coordinate 2,325 of SCLF01184219.1, forward strand.
GGAGCCATTTTTTCGGAAGAAGTAATGTTATTTTTCCCATTCACCACTTTTTTTGTTTATTAAATAAAACACTTTTCCTGTGAATTATTTTTTATTTGTTGGTTCAGTCTGTAAACCAATCGTACAAACTTGGGCTAATCCACAGCATCCCCCACTATGCCACACTTTATTTCCAAATTTTGTACCTTGAGACTCGAAATTGATTTGAGTCTTCGCACCTGACGATCGATCTCAATGTCAATATTTTTCCAGGACCACAACCATAGTTAATTCGTTCTGTAATTCTCAAATACCATTGCTGATTTCGCGTTATCACCAGGTCTTCGAACTTGTTTGTTCATGTCTGTTATTTTGTCATCTATCACCATACACTGAAGTGCGCGTTGTAAATCTTGCCGACTGATAATCTGTATGATTTCCTTTTGTTCCAGTACTATTTTATTTGTGAGCTGATTCGTTTCTCATTTTAAATGTCTTTCCGGAATTTGTTTATTTTTGGTGACTGCTGAAAATACAGGAATGTCCCATTTGACCATGGTGAATTTGTTTCCATTAAGAAAGTGTATTCATTATTTGTGACGTTATGTGATCAAATTTTGTTACCGCAATCAATTCTGATTTGAGGTGATTAACTTATTTTGCAAGGTAATTGAAAGCTAAACAAGGTACATTTCTTAATTTATAATTTCTCCACACTATTTGCCTTACATCTGATTTTTCCGCCAGCTGTAATTTCAATTTAGTGTCCAAAATATCAAACGAAGTTCTTTTTGTTTGACCATTTTCTCCCCACTGTTGGGGAAGTAATATTTTCCTATATTAATTTTGCTTCCAATATCGAAGATTACCAGGCATCGCAAATTGTGACTGTAATCCAAAATCTCCCACTAGTGGCTCCAAAAAGTCGCCAAAGGATTTTTCATCATTTGACGATAGAAACGCAATTTCGAAGTTAAATGTGTAAATTTTTAACGGTCCGAACATCAATTAAATCTTATCTCACTGACTTGAATTAATGCTCCTGTCAAGTTGAAATGCCGGATAACTTATAATCAAGTCCTCATTATCTTTTCTAATATTTATTAAGATCGTAAATTATCTCTCCTTTGCTTGTTGACGTAGTTTTCCACACGATCCATGGGCATTTTCTGACGAAGCGCCCGAGTTGCTCGAAGCCATCTCCCTTAATGATTTTGACCCATGCTAAACCATATTATTTTAATTCCTAGGTTTTCAAATCTGTTGATCACCCACATTATTGTGATTTCAGTTTAAACCGCGCCGATTAAGCTCAGAAAGGGAAAAGTCCTTTGTTGGTGTTCTTGTTTAGAACACTTAAGCTGTTCAATCTGCTTCTGCACCTTTTCTCCGTGGCCAAATTCATAATTCTTGACTGACCTTTTTTCTGAATATTCTACATGTATATTACGCTGAACGTTAGGTACGTCTAATTCGACTGATCATAAAGGCCGTTATCGGTGTTTGTTCTGCTGGCGTGCAATATAGGAGCGTCCGCTGATTTTGCTACATGTCCCTTCGTGTTATGTTGCGTTTTTGTCCTTGGTGAACATGATGTGTCCATTATCCTGTTTAAAAACCATCGTTGGTATAATATCTCGATGATGCTTTTCATCAAACAGATTTTCTGGCCAATTCATTTGCATGGTTAACATTTACCAAGGCTTGTTTTATTGATATGCTTCTTAGCTTCTTAGCTTCCAATCCTTGTGAATATCCTCTCCACATTTCACCAATAATTCCAGACTTTTCGTGTAAATTTGTTTCCAATATTCACTAATAACCGTTCAAGTTTTAGAGCATATTGCAGTTGCCAATGACTTTTCCCAACCGATCGTAGTTTTTAACTATAATATCTTCTAATCCTTCTTCTAGCATTTCTTGCGTATATAATTTAGTAGTCTCTTCCGGTGTTTTGAATAATATATCAACCGCAATTTCTTCCAAGCTTTTCGTTTATAGGAAATCTACTTCCGTTACCAGACGATTCATTGCATGTGACAACGAATTACCCCTTAGTCTTGGCCTTCCGACACACCAATATAGAATATCATAGATACAAGTCTTCTCCTGTTGCATCACCTGCCTTAATAACCTTTGGCCTCCCAAAAGTTGATGATCTAGTGAATGTAATGCTGAATCTAATGAAGAACCTTCATTCGTTTCTACCTCTACACTCTATATGTATCTTTATTTTCTTACATATGGCAGGCTTATTTCTGTATGAATTAGATCGTTACAAACATAATCTTCCTTGTTTCCATGAGGCACCTTCGGAGTATTTTCGAGTTGTTTCCATGAGATCCAAATGATTTCCTCACTTTCTTGGACATCTAATGAGACATGTTCTTAATCTATATATGGTCCTGACGGTCTAAATCACATCCCGGTCATTTGGTAGCCAAGAATGCTCCTTCAATAATTCAGAAGGATTTTCCAGAAATTAATAGGAACATTTTCGACAGCTTATTATGAGTCCTTGCTATATATTGTCTGTTTTCCAGGGTCATTAGAACGGTCGTTCTTCTCAACGTTATCGTTCTACGCAGTACCGTGCGCATATTTTCTAGAACTGTTAATTTGGTCGCCCAATCTAACCTTTCGTCGCCCCCCCGAATTTGCGAATTCCGGTATTCTGATGCGAGAATCATTAGTTGATTAGTTTTTCCTTATGATTGCCGCACCAACCATCTAAGTGTCACATCCGACCATTACGTAGCAACATTTTCCAGATTCCACATTCTTTTGCCCATGGATAAAATTCAAAGTTGCTGCCACTTGCACCAGTATACGCAAGTCTTTCAGATCATGTTGTTCCACTATTGACCTTACTTTAACATCAATTTTAACTTGTTCTTTCCTTGCCTCAGCTCTTTTCTTGGAATAGCCTATTGCTTGACCAAATCTTCCGTGTCGGTAGGTTTGTCTTTTAGAGTTCCACTCAAATGAAAGTTTCAGAGCCTTACCATCATTACAAAGTTTTCCCAGTTTTTGCGAATGTATTCATACATTTCCGCCAAATGAGGCAAGTCACGTGAAATTTCGTTCAAATAATATGTTCTCGGTCAAATATCAGGCTAGAAGTTCTAAAATTTCAGGGTACTTAGCTTACTAACAGATATGTATTATCGGTAACAGTTCTGTTCGGTAAAAGTGGGCTTATCCAACGCGCCATAACTCCTGCTTCAATTATTCTCAAAGGACTTACCCCGAACCACGTACCATAGTTATAACTCAAAAATCGAATTTCTAAAGTACAAATTTCCAAAAAGTGACAAAATCAGGTATTTTTCACCTTTCGATTTGTTATGATTTAGAAAACATGCAAAGGTCCCAAAGTATGTTTACTAAAAAATTGACTCGAAACAACTGCTTACGAACTAATGTTTGCGGCGGTCAAAGTCAATTTTGTCTAGTTTGGCAATGTGAATTTCGAGGTCCATAAGTTTAAAACGAATAATCCGAGTACGTTTTAGATACTTTTATATGATGCCCTCAGGTCTGCTTAATCTAGTGCAATTTAGTGCGGTGAGCTCACATACAACCACGAGTTAAAATTAACGTGTTTTTCAAAAATGGTATTTTCACGTTTGTCTTTAGGGAGGTTAATTATACGACGCGTATAATTTCGGATAGTCTGGAAACAGATTCTGAACCGCAAGGAAAAACTATCAGACCCAGTAAGTCTCGTTAACCGATTAGTTTCTCCCTGGAATACGGGGGGGGGTAGTTTTGACAACAAACGTAATGTTTGCATAGATCAGCATAGCTTTGTGTGTTGTAAAAAATGTGCTCGCTCTCTTCCTAGCATGATCTCTCTCTAGTTTAGCAAAATTAATAAAAAAAAATACTAAAATACAATATTAGAACGTAATTTTTTTCTGTGCAAAGAACATTAATAAAATAAATCTGAGTTATTAAGGTTAAACGACTTGGAGCTATAGTCGGAAAACCGTTGCGTTTCTGAAAAAACGGAGACTGCTTCACTAAATACTTAATAAAAAATGTTGTGTACAACCTGAGACCCTTATTCTTTTTCTTTGCCAACATGGATACCCAGAGAAAAATAATAAATTAAAAGCAAGTTCCTACCGTCTTCAGAAAAACCCGACACTGATCCAGTGTATATTCCATAAAAATTTGTCTGTAAATTATAATAACGCCATGTTTTGTCTGTAACGAGAACCATACAAGGGTAAAATACTGACTGAATTTGGATTGAAATAGCTATCCGACCGCTGAGATAATGACAGTTAAATGTTTTAAGCGTTTGCAAGAGCGTTTTTGACGTATTAAGGGACAAAAGTCCCTTCGGGGTCTCCACTGGTTAAACGTGGTTGAGTTTTCAATTCCCTGTTAAATCCACCCGAAAATTTCACCTCTGAAATTCACCAAGTTATTACTGTAACGCCCCCTGATCAGTCTTTCTCAAATTATCCGGCCATAAAAGTGATGCTTGCTTCTTGCTCGCTCAAGAATTTTCTAAGTTTAATGACTCATATAATTGTTAGAGACTCCTTCAGGATATAAAACTTTTCGTCTTTATTTCGTCTTTATTCGTTCTTTAAAAGTCTATATTTATCATCTTAAGAGTCTTTTTTAAAGTCTATAATACGCTTTATACCAAAGACTTTTTGGTCTTTATTTGGTACTTAAGAAGACTTTCTAAAGTCTTTCTGGAACACATTCTAAAGTCTTTTTAAACATAAATAAAGTTTCTAAAAGTCCTCATAATGTCTTTCTAAACATCTAGGGCCAATCTGGACCCTTCATATGTACTTCAAAGTCTTTATTTAACATTTAACAGTCTTAAAAAAAAACTGTTTTTCAACAAAGACTTTTCGGTCTTTATTTACTATTTAAGAGGACTTTGTAAAGTCTTTCCAAAAGACTTTCGAAAGTCTTTTTAAACATAAAGGGCCTCTCTGTATTCTTTATATACACCATAAAGACTTTGAAAGTCTTTATTTGGCATTTTAAGAGTATTTTTTAAAACTCTGTTTTCGGACAAAGACTTTTTAGTCTTTATTTGCTATTTATAATATTATATATACTTTGTATATACTTCATGAAAACTTTGAAAGTATTTATTTAATAATTTACGACTCTCAACAAAGACTTTTTGGTCATCACTTGCTATATTACAAGACTTTTTTAAGTCTCTCCCAAACACCTTATAACCATATAGAGCCACTGCGGACTCTTTATATACTCCATAAAGACGTTGCAAGTCTTTATTTAGCATTTAGGATTCTTGTTAAAGACTCTGTTCTCTAAACATCTGGAGCCACTCTGCACTCCTTATATAGTCTTTATTTGGCATTTTAAGAGTCTTTTTTAACTTTTTAGTCTCAAAAGACCTCCCAAAGTCTTTCTAGAGCCTTTTTGCACATACAGAAGCCCTCTGGACTCCTCATATAGTCCATAAAGACATTTTAGAGTCCTTATTTATCGTGTTAGGGGTCTTTTTAAAGACTCGGTTTTCAGACAAAGACTTTTTTGTCTTTAACGGCAATTTTGAAAGACTGTTTAACCCTTCCCAGAAGACCTTCTAAAGTCTTTTTTAACATAAAGAGCCAATCTGGATTCCTTGTATATTTCCTACGCGACTTTGAAAGTCTTTATATATCATTCTAAGAGTCTTTTTAAAGGCTGATTTTCAACAAAGAAGTTTTCATAGACTCCGTTTTCAAACACAGATACCTTGGTCTTTATTTACTATTTAAAAGACTTTTTAAAGCATTTAAGAAATACTTTCTACGGTTCTTTAAATGATAGTCATTCTGGACCATAGAAGAAAGTGAAAATTACTATGTATGCTTGTGAAGATTTTACCGCGATTGGGATCACTTTGGGATACTTCATTCATATAAATATATGTATCCTTGGATAATTTGAATATATGTGGCACTTTCAATGATAACTCACCGTTTAATGTGTGATATTTAGCTGAAAAAACTTCATTAACCAGTGGATACCATACCTACCCCATTTGGCGATCGGGACCATCTTTATCAGTTTTCTCGAAGTTCATAGATTGCATCATTTTGAATTTTTGAATGATTAAAGATCTTTCCATTGATCTAGTAGTACGTCTCTTTTTAAAATATGCCTTGGTTTTAATAAGGATATTTTTCAAGTCGAGATTTTTACTTTTAAATGCCATTCTCCCAGCCGTAAAGGCAACAATGAGTGGTTTAATACATCGAAAACTGTAATTATCTAGCTAACCTAGTGATTTCTCTAAGTTAAACTTTTATCTGTAATTAGACCATGCATCTGTCTAGGGCGAGAATTTATACCGCGCGCTCAGTAAAAATATATATCGAAAGATTGAACCCTAGCTAACTAACGCTGAAAATTTGATAAAAAAATATTAAGAAAATATTCTTAATATTATTCTATAATATTTATTTTATATGATATTTATTATTTTATTAATATTTATTATTCTTGAGATAAATGCTAAAGTTATTGGACCGCCCAACCAACGTCTAATTACGACTGATTAAACGACATTAATAATGACATTCAATTTGACAACCCTCACTTTCAATGATACGGTACTAAACGCGAAATAGGCATTTTAAAACTAGAAATATCGTTAGATCGGCAGTGAGTTAATCTTTAATCATGATAAATTTCAAAACGATACAATGTATAGTTTTCGAGAAAATGCGAGGAAAAATCGATCGGCAAAATGGGGCAGGTGTGGTATACACTCAAAAATCGAAAAGTGGAATCTACTGTTCAAAAGTGATATATTTTAATAAACAGAGAAAAAATGTTAAATTTTATTACTTTTGTGTTTAAAATGTCACATCGTGTAAATTCATAATAATAGGATTAATATACATACATTTTGCTCAAATATTCAAATCTATTAATCTGCTTTCTCCACCCTTGTCAGGCGATGAATCATCCTGGTTATGCCCGATTAAAGACTATGCCATTGGCAATCTAATGGTATTTTTATTTTGAAATATCTCGTTGGGGTCTACTACAATAGTAGTTTTGCTCCAAAAACTTTGATTTGAACAATTTTTAATTGTATCTTAAATCTATTTAATATATAATATGATGATCCCAAAATGTTGTGCAGTAGTTCTAGTGCTATAGATCTGTTCCACTTACATGTTCTATGTCAAAAGATAATCCGAGCAAATATGTTCTAAATAGATATGCTGGTGAAGTAGCTCCACCGTTTATTCTTATTGGTGCCATTTTTGCTGTTCATAAAATTAAATTAACCAGTAGATACCACTCGCATTTTTCTCGAAAACTATACATGTTATCGCTTTGAAATATTATGGGCTTAAAGATTGGTTCATTGCTGACCTAACGCAATTCTCGTTCCAAAATACTCCTTCTGGATTTAGGACAGTAGTGTCCAAACTGTTCGTGCATGGAAAAATACAGTTTTCCGGCTCTTAAACTACTTAAAGTTGCTAAACGTAATTTAAAAATAAGGCTGAGTAAGTGAGACCTCGAGGGCCAAATGAGGCAGGTTGGTATCTACTGGTTAACCCGGATATTACTTCTAATCCAGTAATTCCCGTGCAGATGTTTCCCCAGCGCATTCAGTTGGCTTCAGATTATACAGCTATTATGATTTCGATGTTCTTACTATTAACCCTTTGTTTTAAAACGCCGCCAACTGCTAATGTATAGGATCGTTCTTCTGCCCTTT
>SCLF01184331.1:0-10032 GCA_004367975.1 Mesochordaeus erythrocephalus
GTTAACTGTACCGACGCGTATAAATTTGGACACTTTGAAAATAGATTGGGAACCGCAAGAACAAACTCTATCAGACTGGCGAAAAATCCTAACCCGGGTATACCGCGGTTTTTATGGGGGGCGGAGGGGCCGACCTGGTTAGGTGTGACATATTTGGTGGAGACATATTGTTGAGTTAGAAAAAAATATCCGTAAAAATCAAAAAACACAATTTATAGATCCCCGTTCAACTACGGGTTAATAAAAGTCCACTCGGGTTCCTAAACGTCGTAAATATACAGCTCGTGAAAATAAAGTCCGTGATAACAAACCACGATCACAACATTTGCCGCATGAGCATTTCCACCCCATCATGAGATTATGCATCATAATTCATGAACTCATAACTGTCCACTGGTACCAAGTGGGCCACGAGATAAGCATAAGAGGGACTTTTTCTCTGTCTCAACTTGAAACAAGAAAATTAGATAAAGCGACATGCAGAGCCTTATCTAAAATAAACAAATGCAAAAAAACGAAGCTCAATTTGTTTGTCATTTCTTATCAGCGAAATCGTGACTAATAAAAAATCTGCATTTCTGAAACGATTTTATTTATTCACGTAATTCATCACGTAATTGATTGGAGGATGGCTGTATAAGCTTATAATGTATGACGTCACGCGGTTATTAACGCGTATGCACCAAGGTCAGAATATTCGAGCCCAATATTTGATCGAAATTTTACAGTTTTTAGTTCCACTTCAGGATAGGAAGTATTTAACACGCACAATTATTTTTGGCTGATAAATGCCGATAAAACTAAACCGAATTTTTACACTTTTTGGTTATTAGTTGCACTTCTGGAACGGAAATATTTAACACAAAAAGCGATTTATCAGTAATTTTTTGTAGTTTGACCGGATATAATTCGACCGTGTAAAAATTTAGTCTCGTTTTTAACTGAAATTTTACACTTTTTGGTTTTTAGCTGGACTTCCGGGTCGAAAATATTTAACACAAAAAATGGTTTACCACTCAATTTAGTAGATTTGCCAGATAAAATTAAACCATGTAAAATTTTACACTTTTGATTTTTAACTGACTTCTCGAGCGGAAATATTTAACCGAAAAAATTATTTATCAGTCATGTTTTCCAGTTTTACCCAATAAAATTAAGCCATCTAAAATTGGTTCACTTGCAAAGCTACGTAATAAAGTTGATTGGAGGATGGCTGTATACGCTTTCACAGTGTGACGTCATGCGGTTATTAACACCTATGCTTCAAGGTCATTACAAAAACTTTACACTTTTTCGAAAACAAAAGATTTATGGAGAATTTACGGTAGTTATTTTACGGCTTTTTCGGATAAAATTAAAACCGAAAAATAGGTGGTATTTTTTAACATTGGTATTAACCTCTGATTTAATTGTAATTCTGTGTACAATGAGGACCATTGGAGGATAGCTGTAAACACTTACAAAGATTTACTCATTGTTCACGCGAACGCACTAAGGTCAACTACATAATAGGGTAGTCGATGTTAGAATTTTTTTTGCAATTTTTGGCATTTAATTACACCCCCAATAAAATTCAACCAGCAAAAATTTTAGCCTGAAATTTTAACGGAAATTGTAGACGAAGGATATATTAACCCGAAAAATCGTTGCCCAGTTTTTGTTATTTTAAGTGATCTTTATGAGATGATATGTAGTTGTAAAATGTGTCGATTTTAACCCACATCAATGCGTGAGTTAGGGTGTGCCACCCCACCCTAACGGGTAATCCGTCAACAGTCAACTTAAGTTCTAATCTACGTTAAGAAGACAAAATAAATGTGTTTTTGTGACTTACGATGAAAAAATGTACCATATTGTTGACTTGAATGACTCAACCAAAAATTTTAGACAAATCAAAGGGAAAACAGACAAAGTACAGAATGTTCGTCTCTCTTAATCGGATTAGGCAACAGTTCGAGGACTATATCGATTAGGTGATTCACGATTTTGTGGCGGGGAGAGAATGGTCTCTTTTTCATAATTTCGCAGTTTTTTCATTTTTTATAATTGGCGCGGTTTTTTTTCCGCCATCGATTGCCGTGTTAGACTTGGCCCATCGCAAAAATGGCTAGTTCAACGTCAACTCTGAAAGCTGTGGTAAACGAGACTTTCAATATGGCCATATTGTGGTACCGCCTTCCTGTCGCGTTATGAAAATGTTGGGACAAAATTACGACTCGTGTTTAACTCTTGGGTAGTAACATTTATGGTTGCATAAAAGTGAACATTTTATGTCCAATCTCATCAAATAAGATTGTCAACCGAAAATTCTATTCGAAAAAATTTGAAAAAATGTTTTATACGCCGACTTCCAATAAAATTAAAGTTATTCTTAAAGTTGAATAGGTGGCAAGGAGGAAATATCTCTTTGCAAATGAAAATGTATAGAAAACTTATAAAAAAAAAATTAATAACAAAATAAAGAAAAATTCAAAATAAAATTTTTTAAAAAAATTCAAAAAAATTTTCAAAAACCAAAAGCCAGAGATTACGAAAAATATATATTATAAAAACAGCTGCTGTTGACAAAAACCTAAGTAAACATTTAGATCGTCATCTAAGTAAATATCCGGACTCGACAGGAATCAACATAACATTGCCAAGAAAACACAAAAGTCAAAATCAGGCGAAAATATTTGTTCTGAGGATCACCTTCGGGAGGCCCCGTCAACAGTTGTTGACCCTTAAGGATAACCGCGACGTATTTTGACTTGGTTAATTATCGGTAATTAATTATGTTTATTGTGTCTAGTCAAAATACTGGACTTGGCGTTGTCACCCTACTAAATTCTTAAATTCGCGCAAAACCGCTTATTTGTTGAAACCACATTTAATTTGTCGACGCGTGGTACTAAGGGTATAAAGGTCAATTTGTCACGAACTGTACTGTCATACTAGGATATATAATCTCCCAGCCAATAAGGGTATGGGACAAATAATTATTTTTTATATGCTTAGGTAACATTATTTTTACGTCAATAGGCCGAAACAAATTTACATTATGATTTGAAATAATCAATGTCATTCGGAGATTGATTATTTCCGCAGCTTTGAATTCGGAAGTCTTAAAAAAATAATTTACTAGTTGATCTATTCAGTCAATGTGATGGCTACATCCTCAGACGGGTGTGATCCAGATTTACTCAGTTTGTTGCGGATTTTGAAAAAAATGTCAAAATATTTGTTTATAAAAAAACGCGTATTTTATATGTATACCTCCGAAACGAAATCATTTTTTTGATGGATGTACTTTCCCTATGTCAAGGCAAGTTCTAATTAATTTATTTATCGGGCTTGTAGTGGGTACACACAGGTCGACTCATAAATCGCTTGGATGCGCAGCATGATAAATTTGTTTCTCGGCAGGTGATTAAATATTCAATTAACCCAAAATAAATATTGATAACATTTGAGCATTGTATTATATAAACATGTGGTTGAACCCTTAAGGGTAAGTTATGTTTACACTTTCTGGCTTTATGTTGCTCCCGCATGTTAACACTGATTTTCCAATGGGGAGGATACGTTGCACGTCTCGTGGTCGGACAGACGCCCAATGTCAAGAAGAGTCATGATAAGCCAATTATCTGCCTGGGTAATTAGCTCCAGAGAAGACTATCTGGGCTTATCAAACAGACTTATTCACGTGACTCATTAACCAGTAGAAGCACGTGTTAATGAACCGCGTGTTAATGACAACCAGCATCAAAATGGATAAGACTTCTCATATCAAAAAAGGTTCAGTTGTGCGTGAAAAATATTTTCGAGATTTTCTTTCGAAATTTTTGACAAAAGCCTTAATTTTTACAGAAAAATTGATGTAATTAATTTTATAAAATTCCCAGGTCAGAATATTGTTACCTTATTTGAATGTTGTTACGATATTTAGAAAAAATATTATATCTGCTCAAAAATAGTACAATGATATAAATAACGAATAATAGTTTACATTTAGTCAATTTTATACGTGTGCGATTGAATTTATTTTTATTTATGACACAAAAGCGCTAAAGTGGATCAAACAAATGTGCCTTCTTAAATATTATAGCACCCACTAACGCATCCTAAATTGTTATATCGTAGAAATTTTTTTACGGTTTTTTTTTAATCTTCAGAAATTAAAAAAATACATTTAAGTCCCGTGCCTGTATCCCGGTAAAATTTGTCTATACTTGAGACTATAATTTTTAACCGTTGGTAATAACATAGAAAAATAATGTTCAAGATATACCATTAAAATGACATTATTATGTACAGTTATTGCCATTTATAATTATAATTATTATACAGCATAATAATATGTAACGATCATTATAATTATTGTAATAATAATAATAATTATACGACATTGCCATATGACATTTTACACATTTTAAACACCTTTTCTGAAACGGTATTTTCAAAATATAGTATTCGAGTGTATAAATGTCAGCAATGTCGTATAATTATTATTATTGCAATAATATAATCTATATATGGAATTTGTCTATATATAGAAATGTCATATTTCACAGGAATCATCGCCTCACAGTGCTAAAATGTCCCTGGTCAGACAATGCAGACTTTGCAGCGATGACATGCACTTGAAGATACATAAAGTTAAAGACTATCTTCAAGATTAGCCTCGTGAATTTCAGCAAATTCCTTCTTATGAACCCGGCACTAGATCCCCCTTTTGAATGCTCCATCTAGTCTGCGATGCGGAATTTGAAATGCAATCTTCGAGGTATTTATTTGCACGTGATATCAACGTGCTTTCCACGAACTGGTCGAATAACGACACATGCTAACGTAATGAACGGCTAAGGGTTAAGGAAAATGGTAATTCGTAAGACTGAGTGGAGAGGGGGGGGGTAGATTCCACTATCTCCGGGCATGTTTGAGGTTTAGTTCAAGTGCGAAATCTATTCAGCTTCACGGTCAATTTGAATAGGTGTGGTCAACCACAGTGCCTTAATAAATAAGGAAAGGAAACCTCGTAAACACCCATCATTGCATTTTCACCTTTTGCGATAAGTTGCAAAGATTAATATATATATATAAATATAGAATACAATATATATCAATTTGAAGCCATGCCAATCAATATAATAATATATGAGTTAACAATATATATGGAGTATATTAATATATATTGATATACTGCTAATTCAAACACCCCTGTCAAAACTACCCACCTACCCCTTCAATCTTCGGCTTCACCGAATTAGGAATTAGTAATAGTCATTCCTCCCCCGCATAGTTCCTAACGCCTTAGTGAGTTTGATAGAGTTTTTCTTGCGGTTCCGAATTTGTTCTCAGATTGTCCAAAGTTGCATTTTTGAACAATGTGACTTTCGAGGTCTATAGGTTTAAAACAAGTAATCGTAGTATGATACGTTTATTGGATACCCTGGGGATACCCTAGTACAATTTAGTTTGGTGAGCTGCATGCCCCAGAAATTAAAAAAGTTATAATTGTAGACATTCTGAGAACAAATTCGGAACCACAAGAAAAAACTCTATCAAACTCACTAAGTCTCGTTAACTGATCACTTCCCACTTGAACGGGTAGGGGCAGTTTTGACAGGGGTGTATGAGTTAACAATATATATATATTAATATACTCCATATATATTGTTAACTCATATATTACTATATTGATTGTAATGGCACCATGTTAATTCAAATTGAACCCCGATCATATAACATGATAATTAACGTTAAGATAATGGAACGATATCTTATAAGTGATAAATGCACCTGTTCCATACTTTATTTATTTAAAGATCGTTCCAATAAATTGTTTTATCTTTTCAAACGCTTAATTCCTGCGAAATAAATCAAAGAAAATTTAAATAGATAAAACAATCTATTGGAATGCTCTTCATACTTCAAAAACACATAAAAGTGGAGTGATTATTCTTAGTACACTTGTGTACCAAAATAGGCCATGTCAACGGCCTTTGTTATATCGTACCCACGCAGTTATGTTATTGAAGCCAGTCAAAAACTGTAGCAAAAATGAATGAAAAAATTTGATGCCACAAAAAATCCAAAATGCCACATGATGCCACATGATAACTTTTTTTTCAAAGACTTTGGCATCTTCAGCGAAAATTACTTTATTGAAAACGATCAATGGCACGAGTGCTCAAAGCAAAACCACGAAACTAAAAATTGACTAAGAGTTTAAAGTAAAAAAACTTTTGTTTCGTTGCTTATTTAGTGTTAGTTATCACACTAGTGTCTAGATTTGGACATTCTGAAAATAGATTCGGAACCGCAAGGAAAAACTCTATCAGACCCACTAAGTCCCGTTAACCGAGATTTTGGCCATTCTGGACACTAGTGTATGGCTGAGAGTTAAGGATGCAATTTTGTTGAAATTGAGCTCTGCCGTGTGGTTTAACCATAATCTCTTGATGGATAAACAATTTTCCAGCGCATTTGTGTCATTTCATTTGTGTCATTTCATCTGCGGCTTAAGTCTATCGTATAAATGTGATTTCAAGTTTATCGAATCTATGTTATTTCTTTAGGCCACTAAGACCTGACCCAAAACGAGGAGATAAACGACATTGAAAAGGTTTCCCGTTACGGTGCCTGATTAACCAAGGACATTTTATATTACAAAAGACTACGACAAGACAGCCGCCTATTGAAAGCACTAAGTCTTAATCCGATGATGATCAGACCGAACCAAATATATCAAAAGAAATACAGTAAGAATATCCGGTACGAAACGTCGATCAGAACGATCGGATATCCGGTACGAAACGCCGATCAGAACGATCGAACATCCGGTACGAAACGTCGATCACAATCTTTTCCGTCAAAACCGGAAGTACATTTTATAGACGGTTAATTAACAAACCACAATTGATCCCAAATACCGTTTAATCCAACGTTGATTTATTTCTTTTTATTCTCAGATTCCTGCGGGCACATTAATCTTAATGTTATGCCAACCTTCACTATGAAGGAACATTCCGCTTGATCGATCACTTTTCGACGGCTAAATTTTGAACAAAAATGGACCGGAAATCAAATTCAGAAGAGGAAATAATTGGACGGCAACTGTACTTTCATAAAATGTTCCGGTTTATGCACGTTCATGTTTAACCACAATGATATTTTGGACCAAATTTTGTTTTACCGCAAAACACTTTTAGCGATTGAAATTGGGGAATTTTAACATGCTGAAATGAAATAACTTGCTGAAAATTTCAACTCTGATTTTAGTCTTACTTCCGAAATACCAAAACGTTTTGTGTCAGCAAAATTGATTAGATAATGGCCTTATACTTATTCAGAAAGTACCGATTAATTGACAACTGGAACTTTATCCTAAATGCCATTATAAAATAAATTGTAATTATTCGGTATTTCAGCATAAAAAAAGATCCAAAAAGGCCATCGTGGCTCCAGGAAGGCTCAAATGTTGTGGCTCTAAAGCACAATTATATTAGGCACACATATAGTTAAAGTATAACTGTTTTATCTCTGTGATTTATAACCCCTTGGAGGTTACCTATAAACTTAAAAACAAATGTTAAATTATCTTTTTTCCATCTTTTTTTCAATAATTCGTTTTCGTCTGTAAATTGGGCCTTCACGGCGTGTCAAAATGGTAATAACATTGAGCTATGTACGTTATATAAACATTTTTAGAAGTCTCCAACGGGCTGTAAATTAGACATATAGACGAGAATTGGTTCATTTTATCACTCAAACATTCTCCTTCCAACCGCGTCCCACAACTTCGGCGGTCAATGGCGGTTAACTGCGATCTAATTAAGCTGTACAAGCACTGAGTCACGTGCGACTGAATACTATTGAGCGTCACGTGAGCGTCCGGAAGGTAAACGGATCTCCCGCTGAGTCCGACCCAATTACCGCGTCGTCTCCTACTGATTAACGATGCGTTAAAACTCTCAAATTGTTTTTTACGATTAACCGCACGTAATAACCACGGTTATAATGACGGGGTGTGTACGTCAATTGAGATATGCAGATTAGGTCATTACATTTCAACATTGACATTATGAACTTTTACTAAGTCGTAATCTATTTAGCCTATTCGAGATAATTATAGAAACGAGTCGATTAGGAAGTAATTTTATCGTTCATTTCCACGTTAGAGTTAAAAGTATTTTGTTAGACCCACCTCATGCAGCGAAATTAATACAACCAGAAGACGTGGCGGGTTAAAAATAATTAAATAATGATACAGACTTGAATTGGATCCAAAATTTACAACTGAATCATACCGAAAAGACCGAAATCAAGACTCGAATTGAATAAAAAATGTACACTTGAATTTATTAAAAATTGAGAGTCGGGATGAATAAAAAAGTTAGGCTCGAATTGAACAAAAAATGAGACGTCGATTACACCTGAATTGAGCAAAAAATTGAGGCTTTAAAATAATATAAAAATTAGACTTGAAATGAGTAAACAATTGAGACTTTAAATGATTTAAAAAATTAAGACTTGAATGACTACAAAAATTATACTTGAATTGAAGAAAAAATTAAGACTATAGAATTGTATAAAAATTGAGGCTTATATTACATCAAAATTAAGACTTGAAAATTAAAAAAAGTCGAATCTAGGATTAGATCATAACACAAAACATTTATTGTTTTGGATCACAACAAACACCATTTCACAAAAAGCGGTTTAATGGTTTATCTAGAGACAATGGTATCTAAAAAATGCGCATAATCATAATGCGCATAATCAACATTCAAACCGGATGTTTTGAAGCTCAGGATTGGTTTACAAAAATGATCTGAATAGCTCCGGGCATATTTTAAATGATAAGCTGGTTTCACACAGCCATCGATAATCATATTATTACTGATACGTATATTCGCACACAAAATAGTTTTAGTCGTTTTCTATAAAGCTATTTTATTACGTTTATGCTTTTGAAGTGCGTCTAAATGTAACATTGAATAAAAATCAAGGATTCAAGTGAAGGGTGAAAAAACTTAATAAAATTAATAGTCTCACGAGTGATCAAATATGCGATCAGTACGATCCGTCCCTCGGGGAATGGTCGAGTGGATGGACAGTTTTATTTAATTTGCTTAACCCCCCCCCTTAGCCACAAACCCCGAGGGGAATTGGAAATAAAATATCATCATCTTGTCAAATCAGTGTTGAACCAGTTGCACCTTAATGTTCTAAAATGAGCTTTTAACTCCCAACGGGGTGAGCTACATTTGCATTTGGCAGCGAATCGAGCCCACTGTCAAATGAATTGATCCCTGGTGGTTAAGCCGGGAAACGAGCAGAAAGGGATTGAGAACATGCACTGAACAAGACTTCCTTCATTAACAGCTTATAAATTATTTGAACTTTGAATTTTTAATTAAAAATCGCGCATGATACCCTTAAGTCGTTCCCGTGGGAAAGACGCCCTTAATAAACTGGGTTTAGTCCAAATTACTGTAAACGGTGTATTGAAAACATGGTCAGTTTTTTTAGGATGAAGGAGACGTTATACAGAACCACGGTTGAAGTTAACCAAACACTTAACCATAATAATTAGATAATTTAATTAGATAATCGTATACCTGGCAGGTCTGATAATGATCTTACATTGCCGAATTCACAGCTAAAAACGTGCATTATTTAATTATATCAGAAAATGCATGTCATACCCTTATAATTGTATTGTTTATTGAAAATATTTCTACTTACGCAATAAATTGATATTTCATCTATTTTAAATTGGGACCTAAATTGACTCAAAATTGAGACTTGAATTTGTAACAAAAATTGAGACGACGTGTAATACCGAACCACGGTTGAAGTTAACCATAATAATTAGATAATAATATACTCGCTGGTCTGAGAATAGTCTGACCTTGCGAGATTCAGAGCTAAAATAACGTGGATTATTTAAATTATTATAATTATATTGACATGCACGAGATCGACAGCAATGGAAGAGGACATGGAACGACATGGCACCGAAACAGCGATGGAAAGAAAAAAATT
>SCLF01184442.1:0-10031 GCA_004367975.1 Mesochordaeus erythrocephalus
TACCTAGTTTAATTATTGGTAATTATTTGTAAGTATTTCGTACCCTTTTGATTTTATTCCTCGCAAATCTGTGTTAGTCTCCCTCGTTTCCAAATTTAATATTTGCAATCGATATTTATTCATTTTGAGATTTATTTCGAAACTAAACCTCACAGTTATACATTTATAAGCCCACTAGTATGGACGATTTTTACAGAGAAAGGCGAGGTACATGCAAGTGGATTAATGTATTAGATATAATATAATTACGAAACCAAAGAGACGATATTAGAGAAAATTTTGACAGTTTCACTGTAAATTCAATACAAAATATGTAAGCCCAATATATGAATGTAATTTTTGTTCTATGCCATCAAGGTTGCTTAAAGAACATTAATAAATGAACCTGAGTTATTGGGGTTAAAATTCTTGGAGTTGTGGTCGGAAAACCGTTGGATTTCTGAAAAAATATAAATATTTAATAAAAAATGTTGTTTATAACCTGAGACCATTATTTTTTTTCTATGCCAACATGGATACCGAGAAAAAATTAATAAATTAAAAGCGAGTTCTTACCGCCAAAACTATTAGTGCTGTAATTAGTAAACCGTTTGATTGAATATTATGTAGACACTGACAAAATTAGGATTGAAATAGAGGACCGACAGTTGAGATAATGGCAGTTATATTTGGCAAATCGCTTGAATTTTCAGAAAAAGCGAGAAAACGATTAGAAAACATCGAACCGATTTTTCCACCTAGAATTTATTGCGCTTATTTTGGTTGAATTTGGACCGCCAGCGAACCTAAAAACGAATAATCACAAATTTACGTCGACAACTTCACCATGTTATCGACAGGCTATTTTCGTCCGACAGCAAAAATTTAGTTTTATTATTCACGAATAATGTTTAAGCGAATTGTGTTTTAGCGTGCATCGTTTTTGCAGACTCCACTATCCTCGACTATTGATGCAATAGAAAATAAGAATAGTTATCTCCAAAATAGAAATAAATTGAACTTTGATATGGGAGACTGGCTGGAAGAAAGAGAACCTATAACCTAATAGATTGTAGTCGTGATGAAGCGAATGCATATTTAGGGGTTTCAATCTAGATTCAATATAATTGTATTGGTCTTGGAAATTCCATATATTTCTCTAACATTTATACGAATATACAAATAATGCCTTATCCCCTTCTCATTTACATCATATTTGCAACCACGCTCGGAGCGGAAACCGAACCAAAAGTATGTAAGATTATGTAATCTTCACCAAATTGAGTACAAGCTGCCGTAACATTTGAGTAGGTTTGGGGGATATAAACAGATTGATTGTGAACGAACTTTATATTTCCGATGGCCCTTAAGCGCTAGTCAAAACAAGCTAAAATAGACTTTTACACATATAGCAAAGGATGCAGAATCAAAAAGTCTGCAGGGGTATGTAAAAATTATATTCCTATCCTGTCTGTATCGGGCTCCACAGCCTGTCTACTCGCCGTCCGGCCACTTCGACACGGCTATCCGAGGTTGCCCCCACGGTCTCAGGTTGCACATTGACCTATATTTTTTTTAGCTTTTCTGATAGAGTTTGTTCTTGCGGTCTTTTCATCTCATTTTTGTATGTCCAAATTTATGCTCCTTCGTACAGTTAACCCCCAAACAACCCTTATTCTGGAGCCTTAAATGACCATAACTTGATTTAGAACATATGCCAAGATCGCAAAGTATGTTCACTAAAAAATCAACTCGAAACAACTGCGTTAAAACTATATTTAAGGGCGGTCAAAGTCACCTATATTCGACTCATTTTCGTCTTTAGAGGGGGTTAACTGTACGAAGGAGTATAAATTTGGACATACTGTGATGAGATGAAAGTACCGCAAGAAAAAACTCTATCGGATAGGCTAAAAAAATATAGGTCAATGTGAAACCTGAGAGGGGGGAGGGGCAACGTCGGATATCCGTGTTCGAATACACCCCCTAATTCTCGAGGAACGCCTATTTCCCATTTAACGCTTATACGCACATAAATTAGGTGCGTGGACATAGATGGTCTTAATGACGTAGATGAAAGACACATTAATGAAAGGGGCTAATCAATACCGAATGGAGCGTGGGGAAACATCAGTTAGTCCTCATAATTGGATGTGGCCCACATCCCATTATTAGTGGCCCACATCCAATAAAATATACTTGATAAGGTATCGAGATTTAATAATTGCCATACAGTTAAATATACGCCATCGACACCAATGCCGAAGACAACACCGATGTGACGACGCTGCTAACACCTCCGCCCTCCCATCTATAATTTCTTAAACGGATTTAAAGTGTTTCCTCTAAGTCCTATTTTGAAGCTGAAACCTTGTCCACACGTACAAAGCTCAGTGAGCTTCCCAGGCCTTCCGTGGCTAATACCTGCCAATCGATACCTGCTATCGAAAGAGTACTGTGGTTAGATGTGCCCCCCTAACGCTTACTATGACATTATACATAATAGTGAGCTACTGACGTACTCCTGTTCGGTAGAAATGTCCCGTCGCATCTCACGTTTACAAGTATACGCCCATTAGTTTTGTAATTGAATCAGGTACCATATTTATTTTAATTTACATTAATTATATGGAATACTGGGTTTCGTGGTTTTTGTGGACACACTTGTCAAAGATAAAAACAATTTAGATCTGTTGGTGAAAGATCCCCGCGTTGCTCCACCTTGCTTTATTGATAATAGATTCGCGTATACCTGCCGATATATTGGGAGCAGATTATGCAGATATTGTGTAAACTGGGCCAGCCATGTCATTAATGTTCAAAACTATTCGTTAGAGTTATTAAAAGCTTGACTTGCATAATGCTTTGTACCAGAATTTCTTTCCAGGATAAGGATCCATATTCGTGAATAGCTCGAATCATAGTGATTACATTATGTTACCAAATTTTGGGCAGTTATACTATTGGAGTTATTGCGACGGCGCTGGGTTTCAAGTGTGCAATTTGTATTATGTCCTCGGCTACTGTGTCCAGTTTTTGGAGTGATCAGGTTCCAGTTTGAGATTTTATTGTTATAATCGAGATCGTCGTAGACTATTTCCCCGTGGCACAGAATAGTTCTAGTACCTGTTTTTTATGATTTTCTTTCTTTTAGTTTTGATTTCGGTCGCGAACATATTAATGGGTTTGATTATTTTATTTGCGTTAAAATAAAGTCATTCACAAAATAAGGCCATTCACACCAACTGAGAGTTGAGGCGATCATGAATTTCCAAATTTATACAGGCGCGAATATGTCATGGGCCATGTGACACGATCTTCAAGTAATACAATTGGTACAACTCAGATAAAGGATTAATGGGCTATAATAATTCTGTCAAACATAGGTAAAATACTATTGGACTCACTGGGTACTTCAAAGGTACCGCAAAGAAGTGAAGACGAAGATGCCTCCAGGAAGTGCAGACTAAGAATCCGCCACGAAATGTGGACAAAAATACCGAGGCAACTAAGGGCGCATACGGCCGCATTGATTATTTAGTATCTTATTATTATAATCCCACAAAAAACAACAAACGTGATGCATGGTTTTCCAAAGGTAACTAAAAGTTTTCCCCTTTTCCTGCACTATCACATGCATATGTGGTTCATTACCCGAAATAGACCAGATTTAGTTCAGTACTTGAATTAGATTAATGAGTCGGCATGTTTTACAATATCTCGAAATCAAATGCTCAGCCAAGAAGGTTAGGGTAGCTGAGTCCTCAGATAACCGTTAAGTGTGCAGATATCCAATTGTAATTGGGTCTTATAGTTTTTGTTATTTACCAAACATGTCAAATCGCCAGCGTTAATGTTATCCAAGCATCATACTAAATCGGCACTCTAGTTTAGAACTTAAACCAATTAACCCGCAAGCTGAAATCTGTGCCGATCGGCACACATTTTCGTTAATCGGACCATAACTTCTGTTAGAGTGGTGCCACGCCGAATTTGCTATCGAGAACCCCAATAAACTCACCTCCCGGCTCAACTCCGCCCGAATTCATAAAGTACAAATTTTAACAAAAGTGGCTAAATCACGAATTTTTTGACTTTTCGATTTGTTATGGTTTAGAAAACATGCCAAGATCCCAAAGTATGTTCACTAAAAATTCGACTCGAAACGACTAAATTTCATTGTCCATTTCGACAATGTGATTTCGAGGTCCATTTGTTTGAAACAAAATAATTGCAGTATGTTTTCGATGATTTTATTAGATGCCCAGGGGTCTACTTAATGCAGTACAATTTAGTTGGGTGGCCTGCCTTTCCCCAGGAGCCAAAATTAACGTTTTTTCTTCAAAAAAGGTCTTTTCACGTTCTGTTTTAGGGGGGTTAACTGTACGACGCTGTATAATTTTGGATATTCTCGGAACAGGTTCGGAACCGAAGGAAAAACTATATAAGCTCACTAAGTCTGGTTAACCGATCAGTTTTTGCCTAGCATAGGGGGGAGGGGCAGTTTTGACAGTGGTGTGATATAGAAAATAAGCTCTTACCCTTATTGAATAACTATTCTTTGTTATTATCATTTACTATGTTTTGAATTGAGAAGGCAGATACTGAAATGTTCGAAAATTTGTCTACATGAATTTAATTTTTTGAGCCTCTTGCTCGGTTGCATAAATCGTCCTGGTGGTGGGTGTAATTCAGTATAGCACCACTGACTAACACGTGGTGTCAAAATTGCAACCATCCACCCACTCCTTGAAATGGGAACTGATAGCTTAACCGGACTTAGTGAGTCTTATAGTGTTTTTTCTTGCAGTCCCGAAAATGTGCTCAGAATGTGCCAAATTATACGGTGTAGTACTTTTTTTAACATTAATTTTAACTCATGGGTGCATGGCAGTTGAACGACCTAAATCGTTCTAGATTAATTAAGCCCTCGGTATCCAATGAAAGCATCTAAACCTAATCCGTCGTTAAAAATGGACAAAATTGATTTGACCGTCTCGAAATCTAGTTTTTACGCAGTTGTTTCGAGTAGAATTATTATTGAACATACTGTGGGATCTTGGCATGTTTTCTAACTCATAACAAAATAGAAAGGTGAACAGTTCGTGATATTTGTCACCTGTTGAAAATGTGTACTTCAGAAATTCCATTTTGGGCTATAACCAGGTCACGTGTTAAGAATTCGAGGTCGGTCGTTTGAGAAGAATTGAAGCTGGTGCCATCCCGTGTCGAATAAGCCAACCTTCGAGCCGATCGGACATACTTCCCGAAATCACATTTTTGACTTCTAGTAGCTATAACTACATAACAGGTTAGGAATTCGGAATCGATCAACTGAGAAGAAATGTAGCTCCGTGCGCGTCGAATTAGACCAATTTCGGGGGAAATCGGAAATTTTAAAGCTTCAATTCTTCTCATAGGACCGATCCCGATTTCTTAACACGTGACCTAGTTATAGCCCAAAAATGTGATTTCTAAAGTAAAAATTTTAAACAAGTGTCAAAAATCACGAATTTTTCACTTTTCTATTATCTTATGATTTTTAAAACATTCCAAAATCCCAGTGCATGTTCATTATAAATTCGACTCGAAACAACAGCTGCCATGCCCCAGGAGTTAAAATTATTGTTAAAAAAAAAGTTTCGGGACCGCAAGAAAAATTTCTATAGGAATCACTAGGTCCGGTTAAGCTATAAGTTCCCAATTCAAGGGGTGGGGGAGATTTGGACGGGTGTGACATTACGGCCCGACTGAAGGTAATTGGCTTCTATTAACGCGCAATCAGAACAAGGGTTAATGATAGATCATACATGCAGTCCTTCGCTCGTCATAAATAACAGCTTATTACTGATATTGTACAAAATCTCGAAACCTGGTGTCAACATGGTCTCAAATTTTAATTGATGATCATGGGTATATCCATCCACGACGTATTCTAATATTAAAATAAACTGATTAAATTAGACAGCTAGCTCTCGTGCGCTGATAATAGAAATATATTTTTAAATTATCATTTTAAAAAAACTTACCGATATTGACACAACCAAGCCCCCTATTAAAGGCCTATTAAAGGCCTATTAAAATCATACATTTCAATGTATGATTTTGGTCGTCCTTTTCCCAAAATTTAGAAAATTCTGGTGGATTAATCTAGACGTTTAACTGAATCTCTGAGGTCCCTTCCAAGTACCATTTTCCCCACGCTAATATAGTAAGACATCAGTTGACGCATGTGGATTACTATTATCATATACAAATTAATCAATTAGGTCGTAAGACGAGATAGCTCTGTGGTAGCGCATTAGACCTGAAATCCATGGACTCAGGTTCAATTCTTGATATTTTCATATATTTTCCAAGACACTTCGATCGTATAAATATGTATAGCCTGTAACCTTACATTGGCGACGACATAAGTGGTGAATCAGCCGAATGACCATCCGGTGGTATGCTGGGCCGGCCGAGATGGCTCGGCTAGCATATAAATATGGTAGATAAGCCCATTGATGTAGGTTATGCCCCTAGTTATCTTTGATATGGTACATGGCCAAATAGCCAAGATAAATATCACGTGACGTTGGGGTAATACCACTTCACCTTGGTATTTGTGTAGGCCCATGGGTGTATAGTAAATCCTGCGGTTATAACTCCATCACGGAACTCAGCATACACCCCTAAACCGGCTATTATTCGGTACTGGGGAGCTGTAAGTTATTTTAAAGTATACATATACATGACTAGTGAATACCCCTGCATGGATGAATATTATCACCTAATATTATTCGCCTAGTTCGTAAGGCGACATTGCTCAGTGGTAGAGCATTAGACTTGCAAGGCGTAGACTCGGGTTCAACTCCTGTTTCGTCATATATGTTTCAAAACAATTCCGTTCAGAACATTTCCGCGTAAACGTGTGACGTATAATCGAGAGACTATTAAATCCCGCGTAGCTCAACAGGCGCTGCAGCGGTAAACTAATGTACTAAGTCGGCAGAGGCCTCGCCTGGTAAGCCATCACGTATACATTTCTAGGCGCCCAACACAAGCAATCCGACTCGTTTTCCAACAGTAGGTCTATTATTACATAAACACAAAAAACAACGCATTGGATTTGTAATTTTAAGCGTCTGTTATGCGCGTAGAATGATTTAGTCCTCTTACGCGATTCATATTCCTGGCGTCCTAGGTCTGGATGAGTTGTGGGTCACTCAGTTTATAATCACGGCTATGGTACATTGTTCATTATCGGCTATTTCGAGTGTAGTGGATTATGGGCTAAGTTATTATAATTCACACCGCAGCCCTTAGGCATTTGGGTTCAGACATAATAGATATTGGTCTGTACTGAGTCGTGACACGCGAGACCGATCGTTGGTCAAACATATAATCTAGTGTATATAGTGTTTGCACTTTTCCGCAACTTATGTAGCGTAAACGTCTGACTAGTAGCTCAGGCGTAATGTCCGGTACACAACAATCCCGTTGGTCTGATCATGTCAGGCCCATGATAATTAAATCACCAGAAATCGTTATAAACCTGTCGAACTTGACGACTTGACCACACTGGTACGTGCATCAGCTTGTGGGGCAATAATAATAATTATCATACTCATGTCCAAGTAGCACCTGGTAGAAAATGTTGATGAGAAATCAAAGCTGACCGTGAGTGGGCTGATCAACGGATCAACGGATAAAATACGTAAACCACCATCTGGTACTACAATAAATCTCAACTAAAAACTGAGTCGGTGCTAAACCTCAATCCCTTATTCATTCGTCGCAATCCATGACGGCCATCATTAAGTTATGGAAAATTCTTGTCACCTATCGAATAAATAGAACGGTATACCGAAACTATGCCGCACAGTATTTCCCGATAATATAGCGAATGAGAATAACATTAGTTGCAGTTATATTTTGCACAAGTATTGGCGATACGCTCAAAAAATGAATACGACCAACGACCTCGGCGACAACAATGCGCTGGTAAAACCTTTATCAAGTTTGTCGGATGTAACTATGAGTTTTTCGATCTAGTTTGATCATTACTCCTCATACTTAGTTAAATCCTCCGAAATGTCTTCGGAGTACCAACGGTAGCTTTCTTTGGAAATAGATATTAGAAGCTGATGCTAAAAGGCTTCTAGCTTGCATTGTAAACATAACAAATGAATACAGTCAAGCATTAACCATTCTAAGTTATAGAAACGCTAAAAACAGGGTCTTGGGACAGATCGGGTCGAACGGTTCTCTGGGAGATACCATTTTTACTATTGCCATAACCCGCCCTCGTTCATTAGCCTTGGACTATACTGGACTGTATGGAGACGCCAGAGTGTTCCCTAAAGGATAACTTAAGAGTCGCAAGTAAACCTCTTCGGGTGGATTTATGATACAAACGTTATCTGATAGGAATTCGAACCATGTCATTCACACAAATAAGTACGCAAACTTTAACAATAACTTTAATAATAAGTACGCATCGATTAATTTTACCAAACAAATTGAAAACAACCAGGGAGATCGCAGCAGACCCAAATTGCGTCATCTATATTATGTCGGCTTTGGTTTGCTCGCATTTGAGTGTCTTAGACGGTTAATATAAATACCTTCATTGACGTCTTCCATTTAGATGTCTGACGTAATACGAATTCCTTATTCAGATCATCGATGTCTGGTCGGCAACTTATGTAAGTTCAGGTTCACTTTCCGGGTATAATTGAAGTGAACGTTAACTCGTATGGTGACGGCGGGAAAATAACACATTCAGTGATATTACTGTAAAATGAAGTTTCCGTATATCGTCCCGTCATTCGACTCGAAAATTGACAAACTAAGCCCCAACTTATAGAAAGTGCTTTTAACCTACTAAGTGCATTGTTGTTATCTTCCGCGGGTGTAAGCTTATTTGTTGAGGAATGAGGGCGAGTTCCATTCTTATGTTTAACTCATTGAGCTATGTTGAAGGCAGTTAATCATGAACTAGATTATTTGGCAGTTTGAACCGAAATCAAAGGAGAAATTTCGGACGAAGAAATACTATGCCATTGTCAATCTAATGGTATTTTTATTTTCAAAAAATCTCTTTGGATGTTGCCACAATACTAGTTTTAGTGCAAAAAACACTGATTTTAACGGAATTCAAATATTCTGATAAATCAATTAACCATCTTAAATAATTTACCCAAGATCGGTACAAACCTTTTTATATTCAGGGGTCTTCCAAGGCTATATAGCGCCCCATTCTTGAGCAACATTTACATTACCGCTAAATTCCAATATTGTCACTGAGGTTCAATATGGGATTTAATAGTATTGAACCGAAACTGGCAGTCTGTTAATAATTTATACAGGTATTATAGGATTATCTACCTAACACAGAAGCCATATACTGGACGTCTCGGAGTCTAAAACAATATATTCCGCGTTATGCCGCATAATCTAACCGTTATTCACACGAAATTTCATTCAAATGCAATTTTGTCGGTCATAAATATTCCTGGAAAACCGAGCATGACAGTGTTCCTAGTTTAACAACAATCTTGTATTATACCAAAATAATACATCAATTATTTGACACGGAATATCTTCTATTCGATTATAATAGGGGTAAGGTCCACCCAAAGTCACGCAAAATACAATATGTGAATGAACGAACGGTTTCCTAGATTTTGCAAAACAACAATTATATGTTTCGGTACGCACTGTAAACGAGCTCTAAATATTGCACTTAAGGACATAGTAGGACATTTAATTGAAACCATTTATTATGGGTCGCGCGATACGGTTTAATAATAACGACAAATCATGAATATGTATATTTCTCTATGCGTAATACTTCACAGGTTGACGAATTTGTATGTTACACCGTGTACGTGCGGGTTAATCTTTAAAATGGGGTATTAAATTATAAAAACACCCCTGTCCCACACTTGTCTGGTCGAGCCCCCCCCGGGCGTCTAGACTGTTTATGAACGTTTAACGAGACCTAGCCAGTCTGATAGAGTTTGTTCTTGCGGTTCCGAATCTATTTTTAGAATGTCCAAATTTAT
>SCLF01184554.1:0-10029 GCA_004367975.1 Mesochordaeus erythrocephalus
TTTGTGGTAAAAAAGAGTAACTTTCTCACTTCGCCTTTCTATATATAGGCCTGCAAATCGCCTCAGGCCATCGTTCGAACAATTTCAGCCAATCAGCCCTCACCCTCGGAGGTCTCCAATTTCTTTTAGACCACCCACGAGTTTAGAACTCTCGTAAGATTGTTCGATTTTGGATTTTCTGTTTTGATCTCCCTTAAAATCTTTTCTGTCTCCGTTCATCGTTCCAACTGTCGACTATTCCAACTTACGACTATTCTCCGACCATACTTCTTTCGCGACCCACAATTGTGCCATATTTTACCTTTCTTCATTCTTCGTTCGAAAGGTCGAACAACCGACAAACAGACTCCAACCAAGAGCATTAATCACATATCACGAAGTAACACGCGTATTGTGAGCTCACTGGTTGGAGGAAACCATGCCAACTGCCGAGTCCACTTCTACCCACCATTCATCGACTCACTTACCATTTTTTGCAGTCGACAAGGACGATCCAATTTTAGACCGCCACATCTCTATATCAACCAACTTCTTCTCATTCTGTTAAATTTTTCATCGGTTGCTCTATTTATTAGCTGTCCAATTCGTTTGCTCACGTTGCAAACCAGCAGTGAACATGGTAGTGATGGAATAGGGGAGAGAAAGCCAGCGCAACATTCATTGCGACTTAATCGACTTCCAAAATTTTCTCGACCCGGCGTACCGTCTATAATCGTTGCTTTCATAGATAACGTCTCGGAGCAAAAACTGCGTTCACCGACATGCCACTAAATTGCTGTAAGTCTTCGCTGGTTTAAAAAATCTTGGATCAAGCCTATAATTAGTTATAAGAAGAGCTAGGAAATAAAATAGGATCTAGCATCATGTTTAACAAGTAAACCGTCTAAATTATTCCTAATTATTATTTACAACTGAATATATATGCATGTTAACATTATTGCTTCCTCCAGCAGGCTATTTTGCCGGGAAATTGATCCAACGAACCACGGTTCGAAAGTGAATTATGGTGAAATATAGATATAGCCACTGTGGATCGTTTAAGTATATTTAGACTCGTGACTATGAGTCTTCTTTTGTTTCTATAAGCTAAGGGTAGCCATTGGAAAATACAGTTTGGAATAAGGTAAGTCCCGATGCCGAATTATTAACACTTGCCTAGTTATATCCCAAAAATGGAATTCCTAAAGTACAACTTTTCAAAATGGTCGATGAGTGAAAATGGGCTGAAACGGTTAAATTGTAAAAATCTGAATAAAATGACCAATCCGGTTTTTAGTTGCTACTTCCGGCGGTAATTCCAGTCTAAAATTCTTGAAAAAATTCCACGCCCGATTTAGGTTGCAAACGCTAAAAACGGTGCGTCGAACGGTGCGTCAATTCCTATTAGCTGTTGAACGTTGAGTTCAAATTGCGTTCAACATTTTTCCAACTTAACCTAAAATGATATTTGTCGGCTTTTGTGAAATAAGAAGTTCCTTCATCAAGGTTCCAAACAATGCCCCGACTGGACTCGATATAACAAATATGAGCATAACGTAACAGGAGTTTTTGAAGTGAAGAAAAACTTTCATGGCTGAAAGTCCCAATGAGAAAGCAATCATTGACTTATGGATTAGAATTGCGATGAGAACCGTCCATAGGCCAATATTCTCCTCTTCAAAACCAATGACTTTTCTATGTGTTTCATATGATGTGATCAGGGGACTACTATACGTAAAACTGATGGTAGGTTTAATGTACCTCAAATTCCGCATAGTTGGCATATTTGCATTCACGCGACATCTTGCGATGATACATTAATGATATTTGGGTACAGATGTTACACGACCAAGTGATTGAGATAATATTTTGCCTCTTCTTTTAAACGTTAGAAACAGATACGAAATTGATATCATGAGAACGTATAATGGCCAATATGGGGGTGTGTTTATCCTACCGAACTAATGCAATTACATTTTTACTTAGTGAGTTATTACTAGAAGGCTTATCGCGAAGCTAAATATATCAGTTTAAAGCATGAACCCTTATCTAACTAATACTGAAAATTTCATTAAAAAATATTCAGTAGTTTCCAAGGGAGATGGAAACGAAGAGCAAGAGTTTCCGACAAAATAATTGTGAATTGGACGCAATTACATTTTTCCTTAGTGAGCGATTTCTAGAAGACCAATCCCCAAGCTAAATATATCAGTTGAAAGAATGAACTCTTGGTTAACTAACGCTGACAATTTCATTAAGAAATATTCATTAGTTTCCAAGGGAGATGGAAACGAAGAACTATCAACGCCGAAAATAGTTTCGGTAGGATATACAACACTCCTTTAACTGATGTCTAGTCTTCATGATCATATTCGATTTGAAGTGTAAGTGACGTCACATTCTCTCGACACCTTTCCCGACATGGTGGAGGCATATTAACCTTCTATGTAACCATATGTAGTATTACAATAATATATATATATATGTTATATTATTGAATTATACCGTCGTACATAGAAACCATACAAAGAAATAGTTGGTTCTTTACACTTATAACAAGTACAATATGACCGTAAATAATAGGGATCAGTTGAAGAAAGTCAGCTAGTGTGAAGACCGAGGTCCGGTCAATAGATACTAAATGGTACCTTTCCTTTACAACAATATGTAATACCAAGATATGTACAACGAAATAATTATCTGTTTCTACCCACACCTCGCCACCTCGCGGAACGGGCCAGTATCACAGCACTGCTCTGTTGGGATATTGAGGCTATAATAATTGATTATTCAAAACTAAGTTACGAATGTAAGAAAAGTAGAGACTATAAGTAAACACCTTCCTAAGCCTTCGAAAAAGGAATGAATAGAGAGGCCAAACAGTATAACATAGACTTTCCCAGACGACAGAATTTGATCAATGGTCGAGACATCGTCGGCCCTTCTTATAAGAGGTGTTGTTTCTGAATATAAGGTGATATCAAAAATATCATTTATTTCCTACGCTCAGATTTTCCACGCAGTCCGAAATCCTACGCCCACCAAGGGTATCAGCTGATTTCACAAAAACAAAAATGGGGAAGCTTTTAAATGATCCGAATCAACCTGATTCAGAATTTTTATCGTAATTACTTAATTAACTGGAACAATTATCGTGTTCATGAATTCACATTAAACTAAACAAGCACGGTGGATGAAGTGTTAAACTCG
Source organism: Mesochordaeus erythrocephalus (assembly GCA_004367975.1). NCBI lineage: Eukaryota > Metazoa > Chordata > Appendicularia > Copelata > Oikopleuridae > Mesochordaeus > Mesochordaeus erythrocephalus. Next base: position 3,190 of record SCLF01184554.1, read on the forward strand.
TATACAAAACTCTGGAACTCCGTGCGACTGGTCTACCAACTGATAAATAGCAGAAAATAAAATTTCCGAGTTGCGCATAAATAAACCGAATAAATCTGAATCAAAATTTGATTATAATCAAACCGATGAAATCGAAAAATCTATAAATGAAGTTGATCAGTTTCAATATTATTTCATTAATTATGTTTACTTATACACATTTATATTCGTTCATGACTAAATTATTAATAGACATAATGTTTAAAGTGGATGTAGTTGCACATTTTCTTCCTGTCCGATGGAAAGGGTTGCGAGTAATCCATACTGTTAATTGGCTCTCTTCCGAGTGCCATTCTCCCAGTCACTTTACCCAACCAGCAGACCTTATTGGTGATCGGGGTCCCTCTCTCCAAATTTTCTCGAAAACCTTACATTGTATCGTTTTGAAATTTTGGATTATTAAAGATTTATCTATTGCCGATGCTCTTTTGTAAAACATCTCTACTGGTTTTAGTACAGTAACGGTCAGACCGAGCGTTGTACAAAATGTTTTTATCTTGACATTTTATCAGCCACGGATGGACTTTATTAATTAAAAAAAAAGCTGTGCCTTGGAATTTTTGTTTTGTACTAAATTCATGAACAAAATAATAACTTTTATCAACTTTACGCAGTATTGTACCCCACTGTAATTTCCATGTGACAATGGAGTTGTACATATAATATTAAGCTTGTAGCAGATTTAGACATACAGAGCACATAGGGCATTGGGTCATATAGTTACTCCTCCTAGCAGTATTTGTATCATTATTAACCCATAACCAACTTTCTGCTCCTTTATAGACATCTCAGTTGTGAGCTGTTGTTCTGCTTTGTGAATGGAGTTTTCCGAATAAATGAAGGGACGGATGGTATGAATATCAACTCAATGTGATCAGTAATTTTAGTTAGCCCAATTAACGCAAAAATTAACTTAGTTAAGCTAGGTTATTAAAAATAGGCCATAGTACTTATTTCAACACTTTCAATAAACTCAATAACCCTGATGATAGCAATAAAATTACGAGCAAACTGTTTAGGTATGTGTGTTAGGATTATGGTGGGAAAATTCTATTGACCAACGTTACAAAAGGTGTGGCTCATACTTTCATATACTTTAATGAAATTGAGATTACCTGCTGATCCTATTTTGATCCTATTTGGATATACGCGTTCTCGCCTTAGCATAGCTCCCCGTGGCCCAGACTCACAACAGTTCCAATAGACTTTATAAACATGCGTCTTTTTACGTAATATTTTCCACGATATAAAAATAAAACAAGTACTAAGCCTATTTATTTTAACATGGCGTAACTAAGTCAATTTGTCGTCAATTGGGACGAGCCTTTATATCATTGGTCATTTCCAACCCGCCTCTTCATTTATTGAAACAACTCCATTCACAGAGTAGAACAACATGTCATAAATGGGATATGACAAAAAAACGTAACTTCAGTCGGATCAGTGCTACAGTGAATTTGCTTCCAGGACTCCGAACTTAAAGGTTCGAATTTATGACCAGGATGATAATGATGTGTTAATGATGTATTATGGCAGTTAAAAGTGGAAACCGATTTGGGTGTGGAAATTGTACCCACCCAGGCAATACGAATCTCCGGTGATGAGATACCATTTTTTCGACATAAATGGAAGTTGTGAATGGCACAAGAAAAATAACACGGTCATCAGAGCAGAGATAAAGAAGCTCGGAATTGACACTAGACGTACATCGGTAGAAGAATACAAGAGTAGAATAACTAAGATTATACAGGGAAAGGCAGACGAAAAGAATACAGGGTTAATCAAAGTGTTAAATTTAGAGTCAAACAGTTAATGATAAGACTACCGACAGAGGGGGTAAACATCACAGAGTTAGTTACAGAGAACTATTGGCTATGCAAAGACAGCAGTTTGTCATTTCAAACCAATGGCGGTACCAGAGTAATGCACGGTAAAGGACGACGAGAAACCGTGTGTAAACAAGCGGAAAGTATGGTATGACATTTCCAATAAAAGCAGAGATTATGCTGCAACAATACAACTAGCAATCAAGAGATAAGCTGTTGGAGAATCAGGCGTACTGTGTGTTACTACACAGTGCGAATAAAGTTAAAAAGCGATCTAAGAGATCGTTTTTGCGCTATTGACGCGATTTTGGGATTTTGATCGGTAGCTATACTGGAGAAAATAGAAGTTGAATCTGCGCATAGGCAAAAACAAAATGAAATCCTTACAGATAAATCGACTAATCGACTAATAACATCGACTAATTTATCCATCAAATATGTTACCATAAATCAGGAGCGGTCACAACTATTTTTAGACAAAACTTTTTGTGAATTTAGTCAGAATTTGTACATGTAAACAAACTATGAGAACCTTGCCAGTGCCAAGTGGAAGTGCAATTAGCGACTACCATGAAATAGCTAAAGATAGTCCGGTAACAGTCCTTAAAAGAAAAAATAATCGAGTAGGCATCCATTTCTGCATATTTGGCTCCAAAATGGCGTATAACACAAACTCTGCATAGCGGGTTTAGTAGGACTAAATTCAACTAATATAATAGTTAATGGTAAACGCGAAAGCTTCACATCACACAAGTGTATTTTCAATAGAGTTGCCCAATTATATTTGTGAGTACTTACACGCCGATAAAAATATACAACATAGATGAAGCAATAGATAAAGAAATAGGCGAAATATCAAATAAAATCGTATAATGAACGTGTCGAAACTTATGTTATATAGAACAAGAAGGACATTTCGGTTTTACATGTAATAAAATAGCATTTCGAGAGGGGAACAATAGCAAGTTTCGTACAAACCTAAATTTTTCCTATACCTAGTATACGATATTCGAGCTACAACATTAAACCAAACGGCAAAGCTAGAGAACGCTAGTATAGATGACAGTTTGAGCCCTCAAAAGAGCACTGCAGAAGTCGAAAAATTACGTAGTCTACTAGTGGCGGCAGATTGCTAAAATGACTGCAGAATTGAAAAATGTATATTGTACATATCCCTCATACCCGTAGACGACGCTAACAAACACAGCCATCACAAACAATTGATATTTCACAAGATGTTTACTATCAGCAATTTATATTACCCATGCACCGATTTAAATTTTTGACCCGAGAAATTTTTGAAATTAGATTAAAAATGCTAGATATGTTCCGAACCTGCTAAAGGCCATTATCTTAACGGAAGGGTTAAATCGGTCACTGTAAGCTTCGATACGGATGTCAGTACTCTGAAATACATATTTTTCAGGCAACATATCCATTTTTGCTCGTTTTATGTTAGGCTGAAGGGCCATCTGAATATACGGCTTTAACCCTCTTGTAAAAAAAGACCGCGAAAACGTTTTGTGAAATTCGTCAGTGGCTATGTATGATTAGTAACATCTTTCATCATTGTTCCATGGACATTATATTAAAATTGCATGACCCTACAGTACGGATAGAATGAAAAACACAGGGGCCACCTTTTGGCACCACTTTCAGCGAAAAAAAAAGTGGTGCATTAAGTCAGTTTTGGTGCGTTAATGTGGCCAGTGGTGCGTGAAGAGAAATGTTGCTACTTGACCATTATAAGTATGCTTTTTTGCTCCTAATTGGCATATAATGTTCGGTGCACTCATAACATTCAACTCGAAACGACTACGTAAAAACTAAAGTGGAGTGTAGGTCAAAGTCAATTATGTCCATTTTCGACAATGTTACTTTCGAGGTCCATAGCTTTAAAGGAAACAATTCGGGTATGTTCCCGATGCTTTTATTGGATGCCCTGGGGTCTACTTAATCTAGTACAAGTTAGTTGGGTGAACTGCCATGCCCCCATTCAACACGAACACTTTTTTTTAAATCTCAAAAACAAAAATGTGGTGCGTTAAGTTGAGCAAGTTGGGAGCAGAAAAAAGTGGTGCGTTAAGGTGGTCTTGGTGCGTTAAGGTGCCACCTGGTGTATACTATTTATTAACCTTTCATAAAGAGCTAGAAAAATGAGACTTTTTTAAATATAAACCTTTGATATTTATATTTATGGACTTACCGTAGAGACGGCTCGAGACAAAATATACGACTGCCAATTTCACAGTAAAACTGCTTGTGTTATTCAGCTGGCTTGGATATTAAGGCAGCTTGCATTTTCAACAGCTGGTAGTACAAAATTTTAACTACTTTCGATGCAACTTCCGGTCCAAAAATCGTTGCAAACATGTAATTGAGAAGTGGTAAGACTTTACATCTTCTTTTAGACGACAGTGAAATATACAAAATTTCAATTATCAATAATATTAGGTCGAATCCAGACTAAAAAGCCTAAATACTTATTTGCGCGTCTACTCTAGGGTACTATTTGTGCGTCCCGTAATTACCAACTTTGTAATTAAAATGGCCTAGTCTTAGGGTTACCAGATCGGAATGGTCAACAATCGGGACATTTTTTCAATGTTGGTCATAAAGCAGGGCGCAAAAAAAGTCCCCAATTTTTTTAAAGCTGCATGTTTCGCTGTAATGTACGCAATGTATGGCACAACTTTTCAAAACACATCTAGCTTTTTTCGGGAAATCTGGTCACTATACTTAGTCCGTATGGGTTGCTATGATATACAGCTAAGTAAGTGGACCGAATTTGTGGGCCTAAAGTCACGCCAAAAGTAGATATAATTACACGGTTTTCCCTTTAAATGGCCAAAGATGACCTAATTTTAGTGGTAATGACTGCAACCAAATGAAATATGTAAGCAGCAGAGAAATGTAAACAACTTCAGTGTTAGCACGGTTGTCTTCAGAAATGACAGTGCGCCACTTGAAATAATTTAAGATGAAAACTTAACATCATAAGTAAAACATAATAAAAGCTAGTCAATCCTCAACATCTACAGTCAATAAGCGCTATAATAAGCACTATAAGAGCTGTCGTTCCTTATACCGGTTCAAACAACTTTTTTATAAATTACGGAGAACATTACAAGTGAGACAACTGCTATAACCTTTCCTAAAATATTGCAATCCGACGAGGTTGAAAAACCGATGAATCACGTTTAATTATGCACACCTATGTTAATAAATGATTTTTAAAGATTCAATTGATGGTATGTTTTCAGGGACCATTTCTCCATGTACCTAATGTCGAGGTCGTCAATATATAGACTTTCAATTGGTCCTTCTCTTACTGCACGACGGCAAGAAACACTTTTAACATCAATACCGGCGTGTTGCGCTGGAATATGGTTTCTGAAGATCTAGTGACATGTAACTAAGCGTCAAGACGCTTAGTTTAATGACTGCGCCTACCTGTTTATTATTATGATTTATCAGGTTATTCTTGGATTTAATATTATTTGCTCGAAATTTTAGTTAGGCCATACTAAACTAGTACACAATAGTACTGTACCTGAATTAATAGAATTCTGAAAGAACATGGGAGCTCCATTTGATTGAGAACTCGACAGTAGACTGTTTAATATTTCCTGATGTTCGACCGAATCTATTTCATCAAATGAATTCTCCTTTCGTATGCGTTTAATATTTTACGTTTAGGACCATGGTGAACACAGTACTGCTGATATTTGTTACTTAATTTGTAGAAGTCTAATGAGCACCATACGCCAAACTATTATTCACCATTTTCATGTTTTCATAATTGTATAGGTCGAAGACATTTGACCTGATTACAACTTTCATTAACTAGCGTGGCAGTGAGACTATATAGTAAATATGGTTAAGTAAGCCATAAAGGTAGGCTTAACTAGAATGTTAACTAGAAAAGTTAATGTAAAAGAACAAGGAAATTTCACATAATGGTTGCAAGTCACAATTTCCAAATATAAATCCTCAGGTTATCGGAGTTGATAAATTGATATCCTATTTTCACGTACCGACGGGGTTTTTATCCATGGCTCGTTCCACCTTGTTCATCAGATTAGACTAGAGTTTCCTTTCCGAAAAGCCTGTTGGAGAGGTAATTTATTAAATATGCATTCAGCGTTAATAAGAATTAAATAAGTTCGACAGAGCACGAAGACTTGTATATTAACTACATTATTAACTAGAAAGATTAAATTAATACTAAGCTAAAGAACTATGATTTAAATAGTTCTCGTAAGTTTTATATAGTCCTACGTATGTCAATTAATAGTAGTTTGTGGAATACGTATGAACTGAAATTGACCTATATTATTAATTACAGTATATGGTTTACTGTCAGTACTATCTTGGTGGTAACTCTCTAAACTAATAAATTTCCATATAACTATTTATTACTAAATACAGATGAGCTACAAACGTCTATATCTTCTGGAAGCTAATATAGGTAATACTGTATGGGTCATGGGAAAATGAGGAAAAATATAAAACTAAGTGGTTTATACCGATAAATGAAAAGTTACTGATAATGGATAGTGGTTACATTTTGGTGTTACCTATGCTATCTGTATATAAGTGAGTCCACATTATTCCTAGATTGTTAAAATATTTTCAATTCAAACGAAATACGCATAAACAGCTTTAAGTTAATACCCCGCAAGAAAATACTTATGGAATTTAATTTAGAAATCTAAAATAAATATTCTTAACTATATTTTCAACGGCGAATTTGGTTCGAATTATTAATATTAATGACCGCATTAAGTAAGCGAACAACACAATATAGAAGCGACAAGCGAAAATTGCAAAGTGATGAAATAATTATAATCATTCAAGTAAGCAAGAAACGTGAATGAAATATGGGGCTAATATATTATACAGTCCCTACCCCCAGTTAGTTACCCCCCAGATAGTTACAAAACTCCCAGTTAGTTACAATTTTTTGGGAAAA
>SCLF01184665.1:0-10029 GCA_004367975.1 Mesochordaeus erythrocephalus
TTAGCTTTCTAATGGTAAAACTTTTATTAAAAACTATTCATTAATTTTCTGGTGAGACGAACGAGCAGAAAATATAAGATAAATACATCATTCACAGCGTGTGTTATACTGAAACCAAATTAAGGTCAAAAAATTTGAGTGACGTCAACTTCGCCACAACCGGGCACTTCGCCACGATTTTTGAAATTACAAATTGTGGCGAAGTGCCCGTAGTGACTGTATATCGTAGTACGTATACCTCATAAGGTCAAGAATGACCTAATGTGACCGGAAACGGCTTGAATGTTATAAATATACAGTAAATAGTCTATTCCAACCAGCCCTTATACCGCTCGTCATAGTAAACAATAATATCATTTTTGAACACTAGAGAGTGAAATAATTCGTCTAATATAGCTGGTCATAAGTAACCAAAAATGTGTCTGAGACATACTTAAATAAAAATGTGTCTGGGAGATATAGATGTGTGTCGCTATTTCGACTGCACTATTTGGTGAGTGAGTCGATAAATGGCGATTTGAAATGGAATCGGTTGGTATGGATTGTGGGTAGCTATTTCGACTGCACTATTTGGTGAGTGAGTGGATGAATGGCGATTTGAAATGGAATCGGTTGATATGGATTGTGTGTCACAATTTCGACTGCACTATTTGGTGACTGAGTCGATGAACGGTGCGTACGAGTGTTAAAGACACAAAAGTGTGGTCAAAGAATACGAGCTGTAAAGGGAGGCCTAAAAAGAAAATCCGAAATCGAACCATCTTACGAGAGTTCTAACCTCGTAGGTGGTCTGAAAGAAATTGGAGACCTCCGAGGCTGATGGCTGATTGGCTGAAATGGTTTGAACGATAGCCTGAGGCGAATTGCAGTAAAAAATTTAGTATACAAATAAAAGAAAATTGAATACAAATTGTGATACTTGACTACAAGCAAGAAAGAGCAGTGTAGGCCGTATCATTTTCTAAATAGAATTATATCTAAAGGTCTTTTTTCAAATTCGATCATTCCTATTAGGTTGGCGAGGATTTCTGAACATTCAATTATTATAAAGTCATGACCATCATTTCCTAATTCCAATTTCCCGTCAGCTTGTGATTTATTAATAATTAAACCCTCGTATATAAAAATATCGATAGTTGAGCTCACTATTTTTTGCCTTTACATATTTAATGAAAAGTGGGTTCATTTATAGCATTTGTATAATTTGTTAAAGATAAAACATAAAAGATTTCTCATAAGTATTCCTAGATCTATTGATATTACCATTCAGATCTCCTGCTATCACAGCAGGTACTTTTAGTTGCATTTAAAAAAATTTCTCCACCTCCGATTCCATCCCTTTTTTTTTGAAGTTGATATTAATTTTTGATATTTATTTTTTCGTGTTTTTTAGATATGATTTGAACATAATCATATTGATAATAATATCTTTGTCACCGACTCTGATATAATCATGGCAAAGAGAATCTTGAAGTCAATTCCATACGTCAATTTTATCCGAAATAATTTCTAATCCAAATGATGATCTAACGAATGAAGAAAAAGAAAACGTTTAAAAAAAAACAAGCCTAAAGTTAGGCATTTAAACACTTCAGGTAGAAAACGTTCAATGTCCAAAATCCATAACAGGCTATAGCGGAAATTTTGGTTACCTATTGTTTTGAATATGAGGTGTCTAAATGGTTTTGTAAACTTGGCTTTAGTAAGCCAGGTGCCACTTTTGGTCTAAAAATTCTCGTAAAACGCGAGTTCTTACCTAGCTATATTCAATTTCGAGAAAAACTGATCAATGGATACAAGAAAAGCTGAAAGAAAACCATCTAAAAAAAGCATTTAATTAGAATTAAGCGTTTGCTTTTACTCCCTAGTTATATTCAAATATCGTTTATTTTTACGAATGAGCTGTCAAATATTGAATAAAATAGTTTTACATCTCAAACTTTGCGCACGTCAGCAATCATTAGTTCTTTTCTCCGCTGGAATATCTCCTCTATCCATCGAAGTAACTGGTCCTAGTTGCTGATCCAATCTATTTCAAGTATCATCGTAGTGTTTTTTTAATTTTAGGATTGTGATTCGGCTGTAATAAGTTGAAGTGTTTGTGTTCTAGCTTCGTCACCAGTCTGAATTTTTGTCTATTATTGATGCTTTAAACTGGCAAATAGAATATATTCAAATACAGTGGTTACCCTAAAATTGTCCGATCATTTATTTTCTTCTCGATCGTCTCACCGGAAAAACAATGAATAGTTTTTAATAAGAGATTTACCATTAGAAAGCTAAACGTTCACCGTTCAAATGGTAAACATTTTGTTAAAAACTATTCATTCGTTTTCCGGTGAGACGATCGAGTAGATATGTTGAACGTCTAAATAGTTATTCCATTTCAGGACAGTTGCGGCATTTTTATAGATTACTCCCTTTCATCATTTCGGAAAACAGATAGGAACTCAAGACTCACTCACTAATTGACTAACGATACAAAAGGGTTTGGCACGACTATTGTCACACACCTATCTGGTCGAGCCCATCCCCCTCCCCTCGTAGGAAGCACCTAAACTTTTAACGAGACCTAGCCAGTCTGATAGTTTGTTCTTGCGGTTCCGAATCTAGTTTTAGAATGTTCAAATTTATACTCCTTCGTACAGTTAACCCCCTCTAAAGACAGACCTGTCAAACTAGATTTATTAGGTCCCTGGGCATCCAATAAAAGTATATTATTTGTTTTAAAGCTATGGACCTCGAAAGTCACATTGTCGAAATGGAAATTTTGTTTCCTGTATTAGGTGCTTCTCGTGCATCGATTCTAGTCGAGTTTTTAGTGAACATACTTTGGGACCGTGGCATGTTTTCTATATCATCATAAAACGGAAAACTGAAAAAGCCGTGATTTTCACGGCTTTTTTTGTGCTATAACTTTGTGGGCCTATAACTGGTCACGTGTTAAGAATTCCCACTTTCGAGCCAATCGGACATACTTCACGAAATCACATTTTTTGCCTTAAAATTTTATGTTATAGAGTTTGACTTCACGATCAAAGTTTTACATTACCATAAGTGCGTACAATTAATTATTCTCAAGCTGTGGTAATTTAAAATTTCACAACATTTTCACAACATTTTCACAACATTTTACAACATTTTCATGTTGTGTTAGGGGTTTTGGGGGTTAACTTTACGAAGGAGAACATAGATTTCCCCGAAATTAGACTCATTTGACGCGCACGGATGTCAGCTACATTTCTTCTCAAATGATCGACCCCGAATTCTGAACACGTGACCTACTTATAACCCAAAAAGTGATGTTTTCTTTTCGATTTTATTATAATTTAGTAAACATACTTTGCGATCTTGGCATGTCTACTAAATTATAATAAAATCTAAACGTGAAAAATTCGTGATTTTGTCACTTTTTGAAAATTTGGTTGATCACTTGAGAAGAAATGTAGCTGACATCCGAGCGTGTCAAATGAGTCTAATTTCGAGGAAATCTATGTTCTCCTTCGTACAGTTAACCCCCAAAACCCCTAACACAACGTGAAAATGTTGTGAAATTTTAAATTACCATAACTTGAGAATAATTAATTGTACATACTTATGATATGTAAAACTTTGGTCGTGAATTCAAACTCTGCAACATATCAACTTTTAAGGGTATTTCATAGATTTTCACAAAAATGTGATTTCGTGAAGTATGTCCGATTGGCTCGAAAGTGGATTTAATGGACGCGCCATGACTCAGGCTCCATTTCTTCTCAGAGGACCGCCACGAATTCTTAGCACGTGACCAGCTATAGGCCACACAAAGTTATAGCCCAAATTTTCAAAAAGTGACAAAATCACGGCTTTTTAACTTTTCGGTTTTATTATGATTTAGAAAACATGCCACGGTCCCAAACTATGTTCGCTAAAAATTCGACTTGAAACGACGACCTAGAAGTACCAAATACGAGAAAAATACAAGACAAATAATCGTAGTATGTTTGCGATACTTTTGTTAGATGCCCAGGGGCCTTATTAATCTAGCACGATTTAGTTCGGTAAGCTGCCATGCTCCCATAAGCTAAAATTAACGTTTAAAAAAAAGGTGTTTGGCATGTCTGTTTTTAGAGGGGGTTAACTGTACGAAGGCGTATACATTTGGACATTCTGAAACTAGATTCCGAACCGCAAGAACAAACTATCAGACTGACTGGGTCTCGTTAAAATTTTAGGGCTCGACCAGACATGTGAGAATATTTTACATGAACTTGCATGTTTTTTTTCTCGATTGGTAAAAAGTTGTTAGGTCCTTTCTATTTGAAGAAGTTACTGCTTGGCTATAATGTTAGACTTCTTTACGGGGAGCCCGAGGGATCGAGTGTTCTCACCGGTTTATATTATCTCAAGTTCAACTTGAACGACTCACGAATCAAAACTATAGAAAGGGGAGAGTAAATAAGTGTTAAAATATGCAGCTATTTTTACTCTGTAAGAAAGTAATCAAAAGACGAACGTATACAATGCTGAGCGGTTTGCTTTGAGTTTTATTTTAAGTAGCTCGTACCTTCATTATACTCATTACTATTCGAGCCTACATAGATAGTCGGATATTTGGGTTCAATGAAAGTATGAGCTGGTTAAAAGAACGCTCAAAGCAAACCGTGTGCAATGGTCTTTCGTTACTTTTGTAAACTGTATAAGTAATCGGATATTTTTACTCTGCCGTTTCGGTGTCTCTTGCTTCGTGAGTGGTTAAGTAGCAGGATGAGCATGAGCTAAGACAATGAATCTACCAATAGACAACACAAGCATGCATGTTAAATAGACAGACTCAGTCATACTCACGCTTTGTCCTCTTAATCTCTCACCCGTTTCCCGAAATAGGGAAAGGCGCCAGTCATTAAAATCCCACAACTGTCCTGAACTGAGATATGTAATAATATATATTATTAATATTTCGTTCCGATAAAGTATGAGAAGCCATAATCTAACGGTGGCGATACACGCTGAATCCATTCGAATGCGAATTTCTCCTGACTTTCTGCCTAGAAAGTCAATAATGACAATGTTACAAAAAATAATTCCTCAATTATTTGACACGAAATTGTTTTCTACACATGTATTCTCTTTCTTTCTCCCTCCGTCTTTCAGTTCACCGAACAAGTCTGTTAACGTTTCTGGTTGAGACCTGGCTCTTGTCAAAGCTATGTTTGCAAACCTCGGGGAAAATAAATTCTACTTCACGGAAAAATTAAGACCACTGTGAGACAAAGGACGGAGCCCAACATTTGTGTAGGTCTACACAAATGACCCTGTCCGTATGGTATACACGTTAGAAATGGGCTTAATTTTGGAGGACGTGGTAGAGAACATAGAACACCCTTATACGCCTCGTGCGTGGAAAGGGGAAAATACTGTGAAGCCTAAGGGTCTTCTGTAAAAATGAAATTTTTATTCCGCCAAAGTAGGAAACCTTAGTAGAGGCTGCAATCAATAAACCATCCACCTCGGAGTGGTTTCTGATTGAAAATCAATGCAGAGTGATAAACTTAAGGTTTGCCTCTGCCCTCTACAGGCGATGACAATGGGAATGCTTTCTGATTCGTTTGTGCAATTTTACAAACCTCGGAATAAAAATCGGAAACATGCGCCCCCTATCGAAAAGTCTTGAAGAAAGAAGACTGCATAAAAGCCGGTTCAAGTGAAATTTGGCGGACGCATAGAGAAAATCCCATCTAGGCGGCGCATGGAAGAATTTTTTCGCAAAAATAAGCGGGCAGGGGAATAAAACTACGAAAAATTATGAGAATAGAGAACCGGACACGCATAGCACCAACCAACACTTTTTTGAAAATAAAAAAATCGGAAAATGACATTTTTGTTCCACGCGGAACATAATCATTGATTATCAATAAAGGGTTAACGGGAAATGTGCAAGGGAAAACGCTAAGAAAACATCATAAAAGAAAGAAATCAAGATAAGCGAACAGAAACCATCAGAAACCTCAATACACCGAAGAACAAGCCAATCACAGCGACGTATAAATGGAATAAGGTATTATATTTTGTACCATGAAATCTGAGAAGGCAATGGGGGCCGCATTGTACATTTGTAGGAGGAAAGGAAGAAAAGGGTGAATGATGAAAAAAACTAATAAAAGAAAGAAGAAAAACGTGAAAAGGAACGAAAGATAATTAACAGAAATAATCTCCAGATTGTTTAAGAGCAATTGAATAATAAAAAATATGCTCCTCCCAAAAATGTATGAAAATCGGGGCGTATGAAACTAGTTGCCCAACGAGCTAACTGGATTTACGTCGTTCGAAATCTAAACTGGTTTTAAAGGGGAAAATGAGAAAAAGAATAAGAAGGCACGCAAGAAGCAATTTCAAACCTTAGACAAATGGAGGAGAAGTCATAGTCAAAGACAGATTAGGATGATAAAAATGACGAAGGAAGAGGAATCATACGAAGAGTAGAGTGAAACGAGAAAACGAATGGGCGAAAAAACTAAAAAAAGGGAAAATAAAAAGAATAAACAATGGAAGAAGAAGATTGCCAATGGGAACTTGAGTTACGTTTTTGCAGGTATCGGACAAATGAATAGCGGAATACTGGAATTAGAACCAGTCAAATAAAGAGTCAAACCACAAGATAGTTATTTTCATGAAATAAGGAGGGAAAGCACGAAGAAGGAGGCAAGGTGTTAAAATTGGGGACATTAGATAGAGTGGGGGCAAAAACGTCAGAGGACCAATATTGAAAAAAGGGGTGTGCACGAGCATAATGGAAGAGCTGGAGGGACCAATGGGAAATCAGCAAAACAAGGACCAATGGGAGAAGAGTGGCTCGAAGCCTGGAATGGGGTAAACTTTGGAAAATTCTGCAGAAGGTACGAAAGAAGACAAGAAGGCGGTATTTTGGGAGAGCCAATTTGAGGGGCCGGAGTAAGGAAAAAATTTTCGGAATTTTTTGTGAACGGAAAATGAAGAAGGCACGTCATGGGAGAATGAGAAAGTTAGGGGTAAAAGAAGACCAAAATGAAGGAAAAAGCTTAACAGAACGAGAATGGCAGGAAATGATGCAAAAGGAGAAACAAGAACATAAAATGGAAGACATAGAGGAAAGGAATGAAGGATGCAAGAAGGAAGAAGAACGAATACAAAGGAAAATAAAAGGAACATGAACCCAAAAATGTGAACCCAAAAATGCTAAGGAAGTTTCAGAGTACCGGATACAAAATATATGACGAAGTACTAGAAACGTTAGGAAGGGGTAGAAGATAGAATCTTCTAACCAGAAGAACGTGAGCAGAGAAGATCTTCGATGAAAGCAGAAAAGGTCGGAACGAAGGGAAAACTAATAGAAGAAGACTAGAAGACGGATTTCTGTGAATAGTTATATATTAACTCCATTTTAGAAGGTAAACGGAGCACAAAATGGGGACCCACGCGAAGTCTGGAAATAAAGTATAAAAAGAAACGGAGGGGGAACCTCAGGTGGACTCCGAGTAGAACACGTTTGCTCAAACTGGAAAATTAGTTTTTGATTTTTTTACATCTTAACCCTCTTAGCAACTTCAACCATTAATTGGTTTTTTCGCCACTAAAATGGCTACAGTTTTAGATACATAACCCCTAGAAGTTAAAATTTTAAAATAGTAACACGAAATTTATCTGTGATTCCAGGCTAATATTCATTATTCTCCTAGTTTTTCTGATTGTCTTCAAATCTGACTTTCGTCGCAAAACATTTTCCTCATTTATGGTTAGTCATCATTTCGGTAGCTCAGTAGACTCGGGCTCGTTTCTGTCTCTTGTCTACGATGACAGTGTATCGGTGTAGTATTTTTCTGTCTAGTGACATTATGAATAGTCTCAAAGCTAAAGATAACGTGTACGAGTTCGGATGGTCGCAGAGCTTTAATTATGACTAATACTTCAACTCCTAACGTTAAATTCGTATAACCAATAAATGGTTTAAAACACCCAAGCGACGTCGACACAAAGTTGCTAAGAGGGTTAAAATGAATAATCCATGTTTCAATAAAGGCCATTGACAAAAAACGAGGGGTTAATTAGAGACAATTTCAACTGAAGAAAATACTTTTCAGTTGGAATTGCTCCATGATTGACATCAATTGAACGAAAGAAATTGAGTGTAAAACAGGTCATTGAGACCTGTGGAAAGTAAGTAAAAAATGAAATAAAAACAGCCGCAGTGCGAAAAATGGCATAAGAGAGCCACGACTTGGACCGAACTAGGCATGAAGTCGAAATTGGGACTATTTATAGCAAGGTTACTATATTCAAAGGTTATTCAATATTTCACTGATCACCACGAATATTGAATAACATTTGAATAAATATTGTAAACTGTTTAAAAAAACAAATTTTTATAAAAATAGAAATTATGAAAACAAATGTATTGTAAGATTTGGCACACAGGGCAAGAATTAAGCACAGTGGTTAAAAAGTGTGTTGAAAGTACGTATAAACTGTCAAGATTTTAGACTACAAAGAATCGATATTGCATTTGTGTATATTCAATAAAAAATGTTGTAAATCAGTCAAGACACTTAGCTTTTCTCTACTATAACACTGTTACAAGGGCTACGCATAGGTGTAATTTTAATTGAAATCTTGGTCCTATAGCTGAGATAATTGAAGTGCAATTCTTATATTTATTATACTAAAACACTATATTTTCGTCGGGAGGAGAAAAAGCTTTTGGTCTGCCAAATTAGTTATATACAACATTTTTTATCGAGGTTTAGTATTTGAAAACTATTTGAGAACCCTGTAATAAGTTAAAATTTGAAGCAGATATGGTCATTCATTCTCGAGATATCCGCAAAAGAATGCTCCTCGTGGGACTTTTGGCCATCGAGGCATCCACTAGTTAAGGGTACTTGACCCTATTAATGGTGGCTTTGTTAAAAACATAACCCGTAATCGGGTATACCACTGTCCATACGCTATTTCCATATGCAATATATATATATACTATATTTTTCCATTATGCTTACTTTTTCGGGGGAATTAACAAGTTTTGAACGTATTCGCACAGGCATGCTATCAGACCGACATATATCTTTTAGTTTGGCAATGATGCTTCTTTAGTAAGTTTTCCAACGTGGTATTGACGTCACTCATGAAGGAGGTGAGCAAAACCGGTTATACTGCGATGACGGCCTCTGTATTGCCTTGGATTTCAATAGCAAAGTCAACAAACATTTTCATACTCCCAGTCACATTTTCGACCCAAAACGGACGGTGACCTTGATTTTAGTGTTTTTAAGGGCTTAAAATTGGCTAAATCATTGATTTACCAATACTGACCCCCTAAGTTGCACGTGGTATGTTTCAGAACCATATTAGACCGAACGTATCCCTGGAAGTTTCAGTTTAAAAGTACCCATAATACTCCAATTTGTAATAAATGCTACACTTCAATTCAAAATAAAATGACTGTATAAAATAATTATCATTATTGAATTAATAAAGTGTTAAACCCGAAAGTTTCATTTATATCCACCTAGTGTTCTCCAGTAATAGCGATGGGTAAAAGCAGTATTATTGTAAATAAAATCGGTTGAAAATTGTTTAGATTCAATGCCTTTATAACCTTAGGTAATAATGGAATAATAACGAAATTGGTTATTCTCGAGACGGAAGCTAATCGATTTTATACTCGTCCGTTTCAGATCGAAAGTTATATACCGAGAGTTATATAAAAAAGTGTTCCTGGGAAATATGTATTGGACGCATTAAAGTTTTTCTTATCCGTTGTGTAAAAAGTAGCTTGATAAATCAACCCCTTGTAAAAAACTGCGGAGATGTGGTTCTTCAACCACAAAAATGGCTACAGTTCTTTATGCTTATTTTCCAGGAGGTACAAATTAAAATCAGTAATAGACAATGTATCTGATTCTCTGCAGTTCCCTTATTGTTAAAATATTCGCCCTAACCGGTGCGCTGCAGTTTGTGCCGTGCGACACAAATGGCCACTAATCGGACCATAGCTTCTGTTAGAGTGCTGCTACG